>JAOTOM010004842.1:442500-512787 GCA_034440615.1 Ashinkailepas kermadecensis | reverse complement strand
TGTTTGTGTGCTTGCGTGTGTGTGTTTATACTTCAAGGTTGCACACATGTCCAGTCACACCATAGTTCCATAGTTATCATCTATGACACCAAGTCTGACCAGTGTTTGTGTGAAAAGGATTACACGAGCGGCCATTATATTGCCGAAGCCGGCTTGTCGTAAGACGTCTAGCATAGTATTGGGGTGGGGCCGATATAATATTACCATGGTGCTGACATAATAAATAATAATATGGAAAGCCCAACAAAGTACTGGGATATGGTTAGTATGATGGTACTACAGGGGCGGAAAAATACTACGTTGGTACTGACATAACAATAGAGCAGAATCCGCATGTTTCTAGGATATGGTGAACATAATGCTAGGGTAGGGCCGGCATAGCCATACAGTAGGCCAAATATAGTTATATGCTGGGGCCGGCATAATATTGGAGCAGGACACGCATAATGCAAGGCTGGGACCGGCATGTTGCAAGGGTATGGTTGGCGTAATGCTAGGGTGGGGTTGGCATCATGCTAGGTGGGGTTAGTATAATGCTGGGGTTGGGTTGGTTTAATGTTAGGGTAGGGTTGGAATAATGTCAGGATGGGGTAGGCATAATGTGAGGGAGGGTTTGGTATAATGCTAGGGCCAGTATATCAATAAATATGTTCGAAGAATACATGTTTCTTGCAGGAATTATATATCTTTTTTTGTGCTCTGAATTAATTCTGGAAAATATTCACAATGAAATTCAACCCCGTCAGTAGAAGGGGGTTGCTGCTCCCCTCCCTCCTTAGGTTCTTCGTGCATATGAGGTCCGAACCGCTCAACGGAACCCAGTGAAAGGTTTCTGGGGCATCTTTTTGGGAGCTTTTGGCAATTGTTTGATGTTGGGCCATGTCTGGTCACGGAGTTATCATGTCATAAATGGGAACACCTCGGATCATTTTTTAACAATTATCGCGGATTATCGCAACTTCACATGGCATTGCATTTTGTGTTTTGAACAAGGAACGTGGAACACCGAATACCAAAATTATCCGCCATAAACTTCCAAAAATGTGTCAGAGCCTTAATCATCTGAATACAATGAATGCTGCCAGCAAAAACAAAATGGTACCGCAACGTCTTCTTTTATGCATGGAAATGGCAGCGTATGACGCCATTAAGATACAATAGGCTAATTTTATTCATGATACGACTGGAAACAATGACCCTCCTATCGTATTTTTGCTAGGCAAAAGTTCTGCAGTCTCACTACTTATCCTCGCTCCCTCAAGGTCGGCATAACAAAGTTGCATATATCTCGTGGTATGAATGTTCCGTGACAGCAACAATCCTACACTTCTACCATCTCCCAGTGCCCTTTCCCTGCTCTCTCCATTGCATTTAATTCTCACAGTCCCGACAATGTTTGTCGTAGTTATTGTATGCTTCTTTGTACACCCAGGCGATTTCACTTTGATATAATTGAGATTTTGATGACACCGTAAGGAGTCCACAAACATAGGCTTCTTCTTTCTTTCTCGATCATCTTCTTCTCGAGCCAGTGAGTGAGGCATATATGTTTTATTTCTCTTCCAGCCGAACATCACCGAGCTGAGACACCACAGTGCAGCTGCTGTTCGCGGTGCTCATCTTAACCCTGATGGCGCGGTGGCTATTATTTCCAATCCAATCAAGAGCTGTTGCCATCAATTGTCACGCGCTCTATTGTCGGCACAGCTTCTGAAATGCCGGCCGCCATCTGTCCAGGTCAGTGTCGCACACCAGAGGGCACGACATGAGTACCTCACGTCAGAAGCGCCAGAGGGTACGACATGAGTACCTCACGTCAGAATCGTCAGAGGGTACGACATGAGTACCTCGCGTCAGAAGCGCCAGAGGGTACGACATGAGTACCTCACGTCAGAAGCGCCAGAGGGCACGACATGAGTACCTCATGTCAGAACCGTCAGGGAGACATGAGTACCTCACGTCAAAGCGCCAGAGGGTACGACATGAGTACCTCACGTCAGAATCGTCAGAGGGTACGACGTCAGTGCCTCACGTCAAACGCGCCAGAGGTACGGGGTCAATGCTTCACGTGAGAAGCGCCAGAGGTACGAGGTCAATGCCTCACGTCAGAAGCGCCAGAGGTACGTCAGTACCTCACGTCAGAAGCGCCAGAGATACGAGGTCAGTCCCGCACGTCAGAAGTGCCGAAGGTACCAGGTCAGTGCCTCACGTCAGAAGCGCAAGAGGTGCAAAATCAGTGTCGCACGCCAGAAGCACCAAAGGCACGATGTTAGTGTCGCACGCCAACATCGACAGATGTACGAGGCCAGTATTGCATGTAAGAGGCGCCATAGGTACGAGATTAGTGTCGTACACCAGAAGCACAAGAGGCACGAGGTCAGTGGTGCATGCCAGAAGCGCCAAAGGTACGAGGTCAGTGCCGCACGCCAACAGCGCCAGAGGCACAAGGTCAACGTCGCACGCCAAAGAGGCCGGAGGAACGCTGCAGATTGACTTTAATCTGCAGACAGGCTTGCATTCAGTCGTGCAGCTGCCTCCTGGAACCGCTTGTCACCACCCCCGCCTGCTCAACGCCGCTGGCCAAGCCGAGGAGAGCGCTGCGGAGCTGAGTGCCAGACCTACCTCCGGCCACTGCCAGCTCAGCGTCGCTATCCGGGCTGAGGAGAGCGCTGCGGAGCTGAGTGCCTGACCTACCTCCGGCCACTGCCAGCTCAGCGCCGCTATCCGGGCTGAGGAGAGCGCTGCGGAGCTGAGTGCCTGACCTACCTCCGGCCACTGCCAGCTCAGCGTCGCTATCCGGGCTGAGGAGAGCGCTGCGGAGCTGAGTGCCTGACCTGTCTCCGGCCACTGCCAGCTCAGCGTCGCTATCCGGGCTGAGGAGAGCGCTGCGGGCTGAGTGCCTGACCTGTCTCCGGCCACTGCCAGCTCAGCGCCGCTATCCGGGCTGAGGAGAGCGCTGCGGAGCTGAGTGCCTGACCTGTCTCCGGCCACTGCCAGCTCAGCGCCGCTATCCGGGCTGAGGAGAGCGCTGCAGGGCTGGGCGCCTGACCTGTCTCCGGCCACTGTCAGCTCAGCGCCGCTATCCGATCTGAGGAGAGCGCTGCGGAGCTGAGTGCCTGACCTACCTCCGGCCACTGCCAGCTCAGCGCCGCTATCCGGGCTGAGGAGAGCGCTGCGGGGCTGGGTGCCTGACCTGTCTCCGGCCACTGCAAGCTCAGCGCCGCTATCCGGGCTGAGGAGAGCGCTGCGGAGCTGAGTGCCTGACCTGTCTCCGGCCACTGCCAGCTCAGCGTCGCTATCCGGGCTGAGGAGAGCGCTGCGGAGCTGAGTGCCTGACCTACCTCCGGCCACTGCCAGCTCAGCGTCGCTGTCCGGGCTGAGAGAGCGCTGCATGGCTGGGCACCTGACCTGTCTCCGGCCACTGCCAGCTCAGCGCGGCTATCCGATCTGAGGGAGCGCTGCGGGGCTGAGTGCCTGACCTACCTCCGGCCACTGCCAGCTCAGCGTCGCTGTCCGGGCTGAGAAGCGCTGCGGAGCTGAGTGCCTGACCTACCTCCGGCCACTGCCAGCTCAGCGTCGCTATCCGATCTGAGGAGAGCGCTGCGGGGCTGGGCACCTGACCTGTCTCCGGCCACTGCCAGCTCAGCGCCGCTATCCGATCTGAGGAGAGCGCTGCGGGGCTGAGTGCCTGACCTGTCTCCGGCCACTGCCAGCTCAGCGCCGCTATCCGATCTGAGGGGAGTGCTGCGGGGCTGGGCGCCTGACCTGTCTCCGGCCACTGCCAGCTCAGCGCCGCTATCCGATCTGAGGGGAGTGCTGCGGAGCTGAGTGCCTGACCTGTCTCCGGCCACTGCCAGCTCAGCGCCGCTATCCGGGCTGAGGAGAGCGCTGCGGGGCTGGGCGCCTGACCTGTCTCCGGCCACTGCAAGCTCAGCGCCGCTATTCGGGCTGAGAAGAGCGCTGCGGAGCTGAGTGCCTGACCTGTCTCCGGCCACTGCCAGCTCAGCGTCGCTATCCGGGCTGAGGGCGCTGCGGAGCTGAGTGCCTGACCTACCTCCGGCCACTGCCAGCTCAGCGTCGCTGTCCGGGCTGAGGAGAGCGCTGCATGGCTGGGCACCTGACCTGTCTCCGGCCACTGCCAGCTCCAGCGCCTGCTATCCGATCTGAGGAGAGCGCTGCGGGGCTGAGTGCCTGACCTACCTCCGGCCACTGCCAGCTCAGCGTCGCTGTCCGGGCTGAGGAGAGCGCTGCGGAGCTGAGTGCCTGACCTACCTCCGGCCACTGCCAGCTCAGCGCCGCTATCCGATCTGAGGAGAGCGCTGCGGAGCTGAGTGCCTGACCTACCTCCGGCCACTGCCAGCTCAGCGCCGCTATCCGGGCAGAGGAGAGCGCTGCGGAGCTGAGTGCCTGACCTGTCTCCGGCCACTGCCAGCTCAGCGCCGTTATCCGGGCTGAGGAGAGCGCTGCGGAGCTGAGTGCCTGACCTGTCTCCGGCCACTGCCAGCTCAGCGCCGCTATCCGATCTGAGGAGGCGCTGCGGGCTGAGCGCCTGACCTGTCTCCGGCCACTGCCAGCTCAGCGTCGCTATCCGGGCTGAGGAGGCGCTGCGGAGCGAGCGCCTGACCTGTCTCCGGCCACTGCCAGCTCAGCGCCGCTATCCGATCTGAGGAGAGCGCTGCGGGGCTGAGTGCCTGACCTGTCTCCGGCCACTGCCAGCTCAGCGCCGCTATCCGGGCTGAGGAGAGCGCTGCGGAGCTGAGTGCCTGACCTGCCTCCGGCCACTGTCAGCTCAGCGCCGCTATCCGGGCTGAGGAGAGCGCTGCGGAGCTGAGCGCCTGACCTGTCTCCGGCCACTGCCAGCTCAGCGCCGCTATCCGGTCTGAGGAGCGCTGCATGGCTGGGCACCTGACCTGTCTCCGGCCACTGCCAGCTCAGCGCCGCTATCCGATCTGAGGGAGTGCTGCGGGGCTGGGTGCCTGACCTACCTCCGGCCACTGCCAGCTCAGCGTCGCTATCCGGGCTGAGGGCGCTGCAGGGCTGGGCGCCTGACCTGTCTCCGGCCACTGCCAGCTCAGCGCCGCTATCCGATCTGAGGGGAGTGCTGCGGAGCTGAGTGCCTGACCTGTCTCCGGCCACTGTCAGCTCAGCGCCGCTATCCGATCTGAGGAGAGCGCTGCGGGCTGAGTGCCTGACCTGTCTCCGGCCACTGCCAGCTCAGCGCCGCTATCCGGGCTGAGGAGAGCGCTGCGGAGCTGAGTGCCTGACCTGTCTCCGGCCACTGCCAGCTCAGCGCCGCTATCCGGGCTGAGGAGAGCGCTGCATGGCTGGGCACCTGACCTGTCTCCGGCCACTGCCAGCTCAGCGCCGCTATCCGATCTGAGGGGAGTGCTGCGGGGCTGGGCGCCTGACCTGTCTCCGGCCACTGCCAGCTCAGCGCCGCTATCCGATCTGAGGAGAGCGTTGCGGAGCTGAGTGCCTGACCTGTCTCCGGCCACTGCCAGCTCAGCGTCGCTATCCGGGCTGAGGAGAGCGCTGCAGGGCTGGGCGCCTGACCTGTCTCCGGCCACTGCCAGCTCAGCGCCGCTATCCGATCTGAGGGGAGTGCTGCGGAGCTGAGTGCCTGACCTGTCTCCGGCCACTGCCAGCTCAGCGCCGCTATCCGGGCTGAGGAGAGCGCTGCGGGGCTGAGTGCCTGACCTGTCTCCGGCCACTGTCAGCTCAGCGCCGCTATCCGATCTGAGGAGAGCGCTGCGGAGCTGAGTGCCTGACCTGTCTCCGGCCACTGCCAGCTCAGCGCCGCTATCCGATCTGAGGGGAGTGCTGCGGAGCTGAGTGCCTGACCTGTCTCCGGCCACTGCCAGCTCAGCGCCGCTATCCGGGCTGAGGAGAGCGCTGCGGGGCTGAGTGCCTGACCTGTCTCCGGCCACTGCCAGCTCAGCGCCGCTATCCGGGCTGAGGAGGCGCTGCGGGCTGAGTGCCTGACCTGTCTCCGGCCACTGCCAGCTCAGCGCCGCTATCCGGGCTGAGGAGAGCGCTGCGGAGCTGAGTGCCTGACCTGTCTCCGGCCACTGCCAGCTCAGCGCCGCTATCCGGGCTGAGGAGAGCGCTGCGGGGCTGAGTGCCTGACCTACCTCCGGCCACTGCCAGCTCAGCGCCGCTATCCGGGCTGAGGAGAGCGCTGCATGGCTGGGCACCTGACCTGTCTCCGGCCACTGCCAGCTCAGCGCCGCTATCCGATCTGAGGGGAGTGCTGCGGAGCTGAGTGCCTGACCTGTGCGCTGGAGCGTCTCACATATCCACTTCGCACTGATTGTTTTTACCTTTAGTTTTAATCATGATGCATTTTCGCCAGATGTCTCGTCTTTACTTGTCCATAATGATGTCCAAAACTGTGCACTTGTAAGATTCATGCGATTTGATTCATTCATATGAAGAAGAAATGCTTCATATGATGTTTTTTGTCCATGTAACTGGATGCGCTATCCGTTGCTTCAGTGGAAGGGTGCCATAAATAGGTGATGTCGTCACTGATGGCAGAAGTTAAGTTACCGTGGGGAGGCAAGCAAGCCAATGAGTCCCCTGTGCCACGAGTAACTGCTTTGGCTCTGCAGACCTGTTCACCTTTGCGGACCCCGGCCCTTTATTTAAAATGCAAAACACCGTCACAAAGCGCTGGCCATGTAGAGACCGAGGCATACCTTCGGTTTGCATTCTGACCAATAATAAGGTTACTATATGTTATTTTACGTCGATATGCGAACCTCAACTGAAATTCCTGGCAGCTCTTTAAAAAAGACAGAGATTGGTTTTTCTCGGCAGTGTTATTCGCCCATTAGCATTGATGAAGGTATTTATGCTGGTCATAGAAAAAGCGGCCAAGATGAGGTCCTTATGGGTCATAATAGGGCTGCCGAATTACATAGCCTCTATCTTAATCATGAAAAATATATTGATATATATATATATATATATATATATATATATATATATATATATATATATATATATATTTATATACATATATATATATATATATATACATATATATATATATATATATATATATATATATATATATATATATATATATATATATATATATATATATATATATATATATAAAAAAATATATATTTATATTAAAATAAATATATATATATATATATATATATATATATATATATATATATATATATATATATATATATATTCTTCCCGTTCCACATGTTTATGAAACGAGGTATATGTGAGCTCAGCCTGTCTCTGGTGTTTTAGAGTTACCGGCAACTTTTAAGTACTTATGAAACCAAAGCTCATATTTTAGCACTTATGAATCGGGGACTTGTGAGCCGGGAACTTATGAATGCCTCCCGGGTCTCCCCGGGTCACGTGACCAAGTTTGCTCGGCCAGCCGATAGGTGGCTTCTGGCAACGGAACTAGAGATCAGATACTACAGAGCTGTAGTATCTGATCCATTGATGACGCTATTTATCATAAAACAAAGGGTATATGTTGTTATATGATAAATAGTGTCATAGCAATATGCGCTTTGTGCCTTCTTGTAGTATTTTCGGGTGGACCAATATTTTCCAAAATAAGCATAATTCATGCAACGTTTTCTACCTTGGACCTAAAGTGACAGGTTAATAAGTGGCATTAAAGGTCATGCTTAAAATCAATATCCGAGTATCTTTGAGCGCTGTGCACTCTTTTTGTGTCGTGATACTATCATAATATGGAAGAAGGTGGTGGACCAAAATCTACAAAGCCACCCTAAAAAATGAGAAGGTACAAGCTTGGCCTAAGATGGCACCCGGAGATCAAATCTGAAATAAAAAATGTGTCGTAGTTCATCTGTTTCAGGCCAAAAGTCCAAGTCGACAAAATATGACCATAGACGTGCTAGATGTCTCTGGTCGGAGCGTTTGATGCACCGGACTGTCCACCGTAAAACATCATTGTTATTTTGTCCAACCAGACTTAACACAAATAACATCCCAAAATAACGCCCAAAATTCCCCGTTGAATGTCGCAAATGGCTTTATACTGACCAATTGCTGTTTCGCCCGCCACACTCTGTGGGTAATTCCCCGAGCAGATGCTCGACGACATCTCACGACACCAGACACATTGACGGGGCGGGATGGCGGGATGTCAGCAATTTGTCACGGCAAAGTCCGGCAGCAATTTGTCACGGCAAAGTCCGGCAGCAATTTGTCACGGCAAAGTCCGGCAGCAATTTGTCACGGCAAAGTCCGGCAGCAATTTGTCACGGCAAAGTCCGGCAGCTAGTCACTCTCAATCCAGCAGGGGGGGTGGGGGGGAGCGGGGAACACTTCAGACAAGCGGGACAACAGCCAGTGCCAGCAGCCGGCTGGAGCCACTCCCGACTGGACTTCAACTATCCATCACAGCGCGCCGCGTGTTCTCCAGCACGTGCTGAGCGCTTATTGGGCGCCGGGAATATGGCGGCCATAGATATGATGAGCCAGCTGCGCGAGTCCGGCCTGGGCTTACCAGTCGTTGGCCGCGAAGCGGGATCGGTTCAGTGATATTTCTGTTTGTCTCTGACAGACGGTGCTCGCAGCCAGCCGGATATTGCATTGATCTGGACGCTACTTCGCATTCAACCCGGCACAGACTGCCCAGATTTCAAGCTGGTAGACGATAAAACATATGAAGTGCATGCGAGTGCATATGAAGTACTATGATACTGGCACTAGTATACTGGTACTGCTGTACTGGTACTAGTGTACTGGTACTAGTATACTGGTACTATTGTACCGGTACACTCGATCACTGAAAAATCTTTCAGGGTATCTCTACTCTGGCTAACCACTAGGAACGTAGGCTTTCCCGCTCCACAGCAATTACTGGTAGGCTGCGCCGCTTCACAGTTATGCGTTGCGTGACAGCATACCAGATTCATCATGGGCCAGTGTCCCAGTCGTAGGAATTCGCTTGTGCGGTCGTCACTTGGCCATTTGCCCTGCAGCTATGAAGTGAGAAACACGGGTGTGCGCTGTTCCCGCCTTGCATTCTTCGGTCGGCCAAACAACATTGGCAGTTCGGCGAGCAGGCTACCACTGGATTCCTGTCGACAAGCAACAACTGATCGCTGCGGATTTCGGACTTCGGCAGCACATAATGATCCAGAAAGTTGGAAGGAGCTCGGTTGCAAAGATGTAGCGAAAGGAGATTGGAGGTTTATGATGTCAATGAAGCATTCGAGTTTTATTAAAATAGGCACTTCGGCCTCCTCAGTCCATTTCGTGCCGTAATAAAGAAAGAAAAATGTTATGCTGTAAAAGTCAGATTATAATTCCTGGAGCAAGTTTGTTTGTCGGAGGAAGATGAAAAGTAGTTTGATTAGAAAAGGGTGTTGATCTCCCAGTAGTGTGGGTAAAGAAAAGGCAATGTTGTGTGTCCGGCAGTAGTTGGTAAGTGTTCTTCGAGGGTCATGGTGTTGTTGACAGTGTAGGAGTATATGTGTGACTGTAAGATGGGTGTTGCATGATGGGCATGAAGGTCGAGGTGAAGTTGTGTAGATATATCGATGTGTAAGAAAAGTATGGCCGATGCGTAAACGTGATATGACTTTTTCTTCGTGTCGGTTTTTTTTAAAGATGATGCCCATGGTTCAATAGTAGGTTTGATAAGTCGTAATTGTGTATGGTTTGTGCTTTGTGTCCAGTTTTGAGTCTAAAATGTCGAATTCTCTGTTGTATTGATGATTTAATGCCGTCAAAGTGTGGTGAAATTTCTGTAATGTTTGGAAGTTGTAATGCTTTTTTGGCTAATTTGTCGGCTTCTTCGTTTCCTGGGATGCCGCAGTGGCTGGGCACCCACAGAAAACGGACCCTCACGCCCATCATGTAAAGTGTTTGAAGTGTGTCATAGGTGGAAACATGGCAATGGTGCGAAAAGAATGTGAAGAAAGTGATTGAAGAACAGATTTTGAGTCATAACAAACAACGACGCTGCGCATGTGATGACAAAGAAAACGATTACGAATACAACGAAGGGCAATCAGAATGGCGTGTAATTCGGCGATGAAAATGGAAGTTCCGTTTGGTAGGCGATGTTGTGTTGTGTATGTACCCGAAACAATGGCGTTTCCTGTGGTATTAGCATCCTTAGATCCGTCAGTAAAGATAAAGATAACATGGCGATATCGAGACCGAAGCTGGTGGAATTTTGTTTTGGCATATTCTGGACAAAGTTGTGGTGGTTTTTGGGGTGGTGGTTAGATAAAATATGTGTCGTTCGGCCGCCTGCCACGGTGGTGAAGTTGGTGGAGGAATAGCAGTAATGTGTGGAATATTATATTGAAGTTGTGTAGAAAATGATTTGACGCGTGAAGCTATGGTAAGACCGGTTCTCTTTTCGGCGGGACCCAAATAGTCGTGGTGTAAGTTCGGGAGAATGTTTAAGAATGTGTGTGTGGGGTGGTTTTCTTTAAATTGAATTTTTGCGGCATACCTAAGTGTTTGTTCCATTCTTCGGAGAGCTAATGGTGGAATTCCTGATTCAGTTTGTAGAGAAATTATTGGAGAAGTAGTCATTGTACCGAGTGCTATGCGGATAAATTTATTTTGTATGCTGTCCAAAAGTTTCAAAGCGGAAGTACTGGCACCAGCGTAGACTACCGACCCATATTCTATGATGGGAAGAACTAAGGATTTGTAGAGATGTAAAAGCGTATGACGATCGGCTCCGAATGAGGAAGAAGTAAGACAGCGAAACAAATTGAGTTGGTGAAAACATTTAGTCTGGACGTGTTTGATGTGTCTATGCATAGATAGCCTACGATCAAAAATAATTCCAAGAAATTTGAATGAATTTACAAAAGGTATGTGATTGTTTCCGAGGTGAAGCGGTGTGTTTGGGTTTGGGCAGGGTGTCGATTTACCAAATATCAGTGTTGCAGATTTTGGGGCCGAAAAAATGAAACCGTGCTTCAGGGACCATTCGTGTATTCTGTCCAGTGTGTTTTGGAAGCGAATTAAACAATGTTCATAATTTTTACCGGAGCACCTAGTTGCGCTGTCGTCTGCAAATAGTGAATATGATATATTGGTAGGCATGTCATCGAAAAGATCATTAATGATAATGTTAAATAATAATGGTGAAAGACAACTTTCCTGTGGTAGGCCGTCTGAAGACAATGTGGATCGTAAATGGCTGACCGGCACCTGATGTGGAATTAACGAGAACCAGATAAAAAAATATACTAAATAATGTGCTAAATGTCCTTTTATACCGAGTTGTTGAATTTTGAAGAGTAATGCGGGTTTGAAAAACATATCGTACGCTTTGCTTATGTCAAAAATACTGCGATAGTGTGTTCATGTTTTTTTTATAGCCTTGACGGACGTCTGTCTCTAACCGAATAAGATGAACGATGGTGATGCGTCCTCGTCGAAAACCACATTGAAAGGGAAATAGAAGGGAAGTTGTTTCCAGGTGCCAGGTCAGTCTTTTTTATACTATATGTTCAAAAAGTTTTCCTAAACAACTGGTGAGTGCAATGGGTCGAAAATTAGTGGGGTTACTATGGTCCTTCCCAGGTTTTGGGATGGGTATAATGAAAGATTCTTTCCAAGTTTCTGGGAAGGAATGAGTTGTCCATAGTGTATTAAATGTGTGCAAAATGCAATGTTTGGTGTGATGCGGTAAATGTCTGAAAAAAAATAATGTAAGTTGTCGGGCCCTACTGAAGTATTGCCGGCGGAGGAATTAGCTGTCTCAAGTTCTGAAAGTTGAAAAGTAGTATTATATATTTCTGTGTTGTCAGAATTAAATTGTGCGAGATCGAGGTAAAAAGTGTGTTGTGCATCTTCTATGAAACCCGATCTGTAGTTTTCGTCGGAGCTATGGTGGGCAATGGTATCTGCTATGGTGTTTACTATTGCTTGGGGTTCGGTAATGGTGATGTTGTGAAGGTTGAGGGCCGGTAGTGATCTAAATGGGGATTTTTCCCTTGGCTTTGTTAGTTTTATTAAAATCCCTCTCTCTTTTTTTCCTTTAACCCCCAAAACATTTTTTACTAACTCACTTTTATACTCATCCTCCACCCCGGCTTGGCCCCCCCCCCCCCCCCCAACCCCTTACCCCACCCCCCCCCCCCCCCCCAAACCCCATTTTTTTTTTTTTTTCCTTTTTTTCCTCTCCCCCCCCCCCCCCCCCCCCTTTTTTTTTTTTTTTTTTTTTTTTTTTTTTCTTCCCCCCCCCCCCCCCCCCTCCCTTTTCCGTTCTCCTCCCCACCCCCCGCCCCCGGTTCCCCTGTTCCCCCCCCCCCCCTCCTTTTCCTGTTTTTTTTTTTCTCCCGTTCTTTTCGGTTTTTTCCTTTCCCCCCCCCCCCCCTCTTTTTTTTTTTTTTTTTTGTGGGGTGGTTTTCTCCCCCCCCCCGCCACCGGGGGGTGTTTTTTGGTCCCCCCCGTTGTGGGGCCCGCCTTTTTGTTTTGTGTCCCCCCCCCCCCACCGGTTTTTTTTTTTTTTTTTTTTTTCTTTTTTTTCTCCTCGCGGGCTAATAATAGCTTTTCCTTTTTTTTTTTTGTTGGGGGGGGCCCTCCTTCGTGTTTTTTTTTTTTTTATTTATTTTGTGGTGGCTTCTCCCGCCCCCCTCCGGGGGGACCCTTTAATTCATTCCAGAGGGGGCTCGTTCGTTTTAACTTTAACTTTTTTTCAGGACTTCCGCTCAAACGGCGCATTAATTCCCATATTTGTCTTAAAGGTGTTTGAAATGTAAGTTGCTGTAAATATAAAGACCATGAACGGCGCCTAGCTTCACGAATGATGCGGCGGGTCCTTGCACGTTCATGGTTCCGGTTGATTAAATTGTGTTGGTCGGGGTGACGTATATATTTTATAAATGCTCTTTTTCTTACCACGATGGTACGTGAAATTTCGGGACACCACCAAGGTACTGGCGTTCGTTTTGTAAAAGGTTTTGTGCGTGGAATTGTTACAGACGCTGCTTGTAAAAGTGTGTTGGTAATTAAATGCATGTTCTGCACAGGATAAATTTCCGGGTTGTATTGCAACAACGAAAGCTCTTCAACTTTCGTCCAGTCGTCCTTCGAAAGTTTCCAGCGTGGAATAAAACTTGGTGTGGTGTCGGCAGTGGTTGAAATGGTCGGAATTAATTTGATGTGGTAGTGATCGCTGTCGTGAATGTCGGTGTTTATTGTCCAATCAAAATCGTTGGCCAGGGCTGGAGAACAAATTGTTAAATGAATGACAGTTTCTGTATTGTGACCGAGGTGGAAAAATGTTGGCTCACCGGTGTTGAGTAATACTAAATTGTGTCTGTCTAAAATGTGTTCAACTATGCGTCCGCGAGTGTCTGGAAGTGTGCGTGTTCTATCCCACACTGGGCTATGGGCGTTAAAATCGCCAAGTAAAATGAAAGGGTTTTTGAAGTGTGTGATGAGGGTTTCTATTTGTGGCAATATATTTGTGTTGTCTGTAGATGGTGGAATATATAATGAACATGCATCTATATTCCTACCATGAAAACACAAAGTACAAGCTATGGCTTGTAAAGGTGAATTAAGTGTAATTTGGGTATGTGTGTAATCATTGTTGATGTAAAGGGCTGCACCGCCACTGCGGTGTAGTCCACGGACCTCGTCGTGGCGGTACAGCGAATAATTGAAAAGATTGAAATTATATGTATCGGTGGGTAAGAACCGGGTTTCCTGTAGTGCGATAAGAATCGGAGTTAAGATGCTAAAAAAGGCTTTCATTTCTGCCCATTTTGATATTAAACTGCGACAATTCCATTGCAAGAATACGGACATATTTTATAAAAATTAATGTTTGTGTGCACCTTTCGATGCGTGTCTGAACCATGCGTGGTGGTCAGACGGACATGTGGATTGAGCTCTGGCGGCTCCGGCTAACCCACCCGTGCCGTCCGGCCGATCGGTGACCTTGGGAAGATCACGGCGGCCGGCCACTGCCGCGGGGGATGCCCGCCGGCTGGGAGTCGGCCGGGCCACGTGGGCTCCGGCCGGCGCTGGACATGCAGGGCTCTCGATCGGCGGCCCGCTGACGGGGAACGAGAATTTGCTCCCGCAGCGGAGTGACTGCGGGACCTGTCACTCCTCCCTGGAGTGGTCCGTTTGTTGGGAGCAGGAGTGGTCTGTGTGCTGGGAGCCGGCGTCGTTTGTGTCGTGTTGGTGATTGGTTTTAGTTTCGTGAGTGGTGCCAGGCCAGGTATAAGTTCTGTTTGTGTCGACGTGGAATTAGTTTTCACGCGAGGGGTAGGTTGAACAATGGTGGCCTCCTGGGCGAATGTTTTGGTGGACGGGGAAGTGGCCTCAACGGACCGTCGTGCCTGGGGGTATGAAACTCCGGTCGTGGCCTTGACAGCGCAGACCTCCTTCTCCTTGCGCCAAACTGGACGGAGGGATGATGTAGTCATGTGTCAGATGTGTTGCAGTTCAAGCAGTGGGGCGGTTTGAAGCAGGTGGATTCTGGATGAGGTGTCTCACCGCACTTGGGGCATCGGGCTGGTTGACGGCATGCTTGACTGCCATGGCCGAAGCGCTGACAGTTAAAACAGCGGAGAGGATTGGGGCTAAAGATACGGACTTGGTATCGAAGGCAGCCGGCGAGGAGTGTCTTGGGAAGAGTCGTAGAGTTGAAGGTAAGGACTGGGAGACTCGTGTCACGTTTCCGGCCATCTTTGAAGGATGGGATGCGGTGGACGTGGGTCACCCCCTCCGGCCAAGCTCCGCTTGGATGTCTGCTTCAGCCATGAAGCGGAGCTCCGGCGCGAAGATGGTGCCCTTGGTAGTATTACGATTGGAATGGAGAGTGCTGGTGACGGATTTTCCACAAGATGGGGTGGCACGGAGGAGGGCTTTGGTCTGGGATCGGGTTTGTGTTTTGATGACGAGGGTTCCGTTGGCAGGGGCTTCGATGTCAGGATTGGCTAAAGAGCAGATGGCAAGGAGTTGTTTGGTTGTCAGTCAGCGTGCTCGAATAGTACTGATACCCTTTGAATGAAGCGTTCACTAGCCCTAAAATAATAACAGCATTTCCAATTTTCACACGTTTTAGAACTTTAGTATCAGTTCTTGCTGGAGTGGCTGTATGGACCAGGAACCAATTCCTGAGCAGAGCTTGCTGCGTGAACCCTGGCCGTACCATCCGATCAATGAATTACAGTTCTACAGTAGACATTTGGCAAAACGCTTCACGTGCTGTCAATGCACCGACAAGGCCACACCGGTACCTCGTTCTCGACCTTATCGTGCCAGCTGCAAACTAACCCTTCCAGCCGGGAGCTGAAAGCGAGCGTGCGAAGCGACTCGAACCCTGTCTTAGCAGGCCACGGGAGGACATTGCTGGCCAGCGCTCAAGCCAACTGAGCTCCCGTGGCGGCAAATCCCGAGGCTTGACTTGTTTGCTTAATTCAGATTCATTGACAAATCGATTAATTACTTGACTAAATTACACCTGTTTCATTGATAATTATAAGTTGTGAAGCGTACGGCATATGTTGTATGCTATATTATTGTTTATTTTATACATTGTGCTCTGTATTGCAAGCGACATATTTATATTTCTGGGCGCATGAAATGTGTCTTCAAGCGGATACCATCCGATTACCTTACCATAGGATAATTTTAGTTTATTTCGCTTCAGCACGAACTGTAACCAGGTCATCCGTCATTCTCGGTGAGAAACCACCTTTAATTATTTGAAGAATGAGCAGGAATTAATGTCATAGTTTTATGTTGAATTGCAGCACGGGGAGCATAAATAACGCGACAAGGGTCCAGTGAAATACACCTTCCAGCACCAAGCCGTGATTTGAAAAATGTCGGGAACATGGACCAAGTAATTTGCACCAACCAGGATCGTTTATCCCATAAAATAGCATTAACGGTGTGATGTGTGTGTGTGGTGTGTGTTTGGTGTGTGGTGTATGGTGTGCGGTGTGTGGTATGTGGATATGTGGATGTGTGGATGTGTAGATGCATGGATGTGTGGATGTGTAGATGTATGGATGTGTGGATGTGTGGATGTGTGGATGTGTGTGTGTGTGTGTGTATGTGTGTGTGTGTGTGTGTGTGTTTATGAAAAATGAACGTTTTCGTGCACATTTGAAGCCTTTGAGTATTTCAGAAAACTATCACGTACAGCAACTTTATTGCTAGAACAGGTATCTCTAGATCAGATAGCCTCCGGTCTATGTTCCTGTGTCCGCTGCATTTGAGTAATCATAGGCTCGCGGCGGACTATTTTTGCAATGCATGTGTTGTGGAATGCAACCAAACGAGAAGAGTCCGAGATTGTCGGCTATATTCCGGTCTCCAGACAACGAGCAAGGGCTCCGCCAACCCAGGCAAGAGCACGAAATCGAGTGGGCGGTAACGGCCAAAACAACAACGAAATCGAGTCGGCAAGAGCTTCTCAAGGCGGAGCTTCTCGAAGAATGCACAGTCAGCTGACCAACAGCTGATCGCTGTTTACATCGAGGCGACCATATGCTACCATACAAAAAAAAATCCGATTACAATATTTCGCAACAACATGTTTGGGAATGTTTATCATGCATGTTTCACGCATCTTAAATGACAGAGACATTACGGCAGCCACAGCAAGCACACGGTAAGGCATGCATGAGTATTCTCCAGAAACACCGAAATAAAACGGTGGTGCCTCCCAAAACGTGCCCTGGAGTCATCCCCCCACACAAACAAACTGCTGGCACGATATTTAAATTGGGATACAGCGTGTCAAAAGTACGAACAGAAATAAAGGTAGAAAATTCCATATATCTGCTGCAAGCTGTCTAGGTAGGGCAAGCGATAAATCACAGTAGGAGAGGTAAATACCTTACATGGAATATAATTAATGCTATTTGTTGGCTATTTATGATTAGAAAACCGGTATATTTTTGGGGAAGCCAATCCATTGTTGGTAGGAAAGGAGCGCGGCACCTTTGACTACGTGTGTGGTGAATGCGGGAAGGGTGTGTATGTGAGCGTGCGCCCGTTTGTATGCGATACCCGAGCTTGTCCTTGTGGGTGTCTCTTGCCTGTGTCCTGTGGGTGTCTTGCCTGTGTCCTGTGGGTGTCTTGCCTATGTCCCGTGGGTGTCTCTTGCCTGTGTACTGTGGGTGTCTTGTCTGTGTACTGTGGGTGTCTTGCCTGTGTCCTGTGGGTGTCTTGCCTGTGTCCTGTGGGTGTCTCTTGCCTGTGTCCTGTGGGTGTCTTGCCTGTGTCCTGTGGGTATCTTGCCTGTGTCCTGTGGGTGTCTCTTGCCTGTGTACTGTGGGTGTCTTGCCTGTGTCCTGTGGGTGTCTTGCCTGTGTCCTGTGGGTGTCTTGCCTGTGTCCTGTGGGTGTCTTGCCTGTGTCCTGTGGGTGTCTTGCCTGTGTCCTGTGGGTGTCTCTTGCCATGTTCACACAGGTGTGCGCGTGTGTCGTGCTTGATTGTCTTTGTTTCTGTGCTTGTACCCACGTGTCAGTGTTCTCATGCGTTGCCCGAGTTTGTCCTGATGGGTGTCTCCTGTCGTGTTCATACTGGTATCCGTGTGTGTATCGTGAGTAATTGTCTTTGTATCTGTGTTTGTGTCTGTGTGTGGTGTGTCTGTGCCTGTTCATGTTTGTTGAATTGTGTTCTTGTCCGTTCATGCGTTGGTGTGTACAGTGGCGTCGCCACGAAATTCTCCCGGGGGGCAAGGTTGAAAGGGGGCTTCCTGCACCCCGAAAGGGGGCCTCCATTGTGCTAGGGCCTCCTATTGTTGTTTAGGCTCTTAGTATGGCTCGGAAATTGGAAATATGATTTCATATTGATGTCTTGTTTGTTCTTGGCATGGTGCATCATTTACGCAAAGCGCAATAGGAATAAACATTTTTGCTGAGGACTGAGCCATACCAGGGTATAAATAAGTAATATGTGGATAAATACCTAAGTGCCAAAACAAACCAAACTGATGTCTTAATGCTTTCTCGACCAGAAGAATCTTCCCGCTGGCCTGTAGATTGCTGGTGCTAAGCACATCTTAAATATATCTCCCATTGATCAATCCACTTGTATGTCCTCCAAGTCTAACTGAATATAGCTAGATTCAACACTACTGTTAGTTATTCCCACCAGCCTGATGTTATAAGCAAGCTTAAACGATCATTTTTCAGTCCTAAGACGACAATTTCGCGAAGGTGACAACGAGAAGTGGATTGAATTTGTTTTCTGATCGGCATCTTAGGGATTTATGATTTTATAACATTTGGTGCTGGCTGCAAGGCACCTGACACACAAACTAAAATAATAAATAATCAGGGAATAAATTCACGGCAAGAACAAGCTTTGAACAACAATGCATAAATGACAATGCAACAATGCAACAATGGCAATGCACGAATAATGCAACACCTTCCAATTCCACGCCGTCACACCCATGGTTTCGCTGTGCTGTACCGTTTTGTAAATGACGTCGTTGAGAAGGTATTGAAGCCGAGAAGCTCTAATCATGCAGGCTGTAATCACAGAAAACATGTTTGTAGGAAGAAAATGCATTTCAAAACATCACTCCTCCAATTTTATATGGGCAATGGTGTTCTTTTGTATGCTTGTGAGGGGGAACTTGCCCCCTCAATATTGGCTATGCCCCCATGGGCGTATCTTTCTGAAAATTATTGTGGGACCAGTGGTGTACCGATATTTGCGTCAATGGTGAAGGGGCAAACGGATTTGGAGGGGCCCACCTACCCCCATTAAAAATCCTCGGATTTCGACCACTATTTTGTCAAAGGGGACCTTTCTTTAAATAAATAATTAGTGACCATCTAAATTGTCCTTTGGAGGGGCCTGCCACTATTGTTTCTCATTCGTCGGATTTCAACCCGAACTCCCCCACCCTGCTCTCTAAGATTTTCTTTTGGTATCCCTTGATAAGTCACCTAACGCTGCTGAAATTACACCTATATAAATCACTTTAAAACGTACAATTTCCCAATTTCAGGCATTCCAGTTCACAGCGAATTATTTTTTAGATATTTTTTTTTTTTTTTTTTTTTTTTTTTAATAAAATTTTATAATTTATATATATTTATTTTTTTTTTTTTTCCAAAATTTTTTTTTTTTTTTTTTCATTTTTTTAATTTTTTTTTTTTTTTTTTTTTTTTATATTTTTTCCTGATTTTGAGGTTGGGATTTTTCCCTTTATCCAACCCGATTTTCATTCTTCCTATCTTCAGAATTTTGTTCATCCTTCACTGTCTCCGAGCGACTTTGCTCTCCGAGCGACATTCAGGAGTTCCTATGGGAAGGGCGACACTCCTTTTGGTGCGCCAAAATTTACTCAGGGCGCCAAGCGACACCTATTTCTGATGAAACAATCGAAGAAGACATGGAAGGCCGTCAGACCTGCAAAAAGTGGGTAATCATGAAAAATCATGTTTCGGAAATTTCATGTTATCCAATCCCCAGGGACAACCGCCCCTTTCACCCCCGCCCCCCCCCTCCCCATTGGACCCGTACCTGATTGGCGACCAATTTCCCAGAATTGTATCTCGTCGGCTACCACCGAAAGGCTTTTTTTTAGCCCTCCGAAGAGCACCGAGAGATCTTTACCGTGCGAACAAGGAGGTAATTGTTCACACCGCCTATCACGCCGGCCGCCGCGTGTTAGTTGTTAGTAGCGGGTTAGTCTAAGCATGCCATGCAGGGTTGTCAGTTGGGTTAGTACGGTGTTTTGCAATTCGGCTCTTCTACGTCCACTGTACCTCTGGGTAGCCGTTTACGTTATGAGTTGCTAGGCAAATCGGCTCATCTACGTCCGATGGCTCCTCTGGGTAGTCGTTTTACGTTATGCTATTTTTCTTTTATGTTTTCCTAAAGCAAGTCGGCTCATTTACTTCCGACGGCACCGCTAGGTAGCCATTTATTTCTAATTGAGAAGCAAATCGGCTCATGTACGTCCGACGCCATGCGGGGATGGCTATTTACGTGTTTCCTACGAGTGTTTCGCGGTCATGCATTGCGAGTTGATGTGAGTGTTGGTGGTGTGGTGCCTACAGTGCTCCTGCTAGTTTTGTGGCATACATATATTCAAATAGCAATTGAAGGAATTATGGGTGCTTGTCACCGAGAAGAGATGGAAGCGATAGGGTGATGCCCTCTTTTTGGCAGAGTGCCTTAGGTGGTTGTCTTTGCGAGCTAAAGCTACTACAGTCTATCAGGATGTGGCCTATGCTTAACGTGGTGTTGCAGGTGCCGCAGTGCGGTGTTGTATATTGGTCACCCTCTAATTGAGGCTGTGTTAGTTTTGTGCAACCGGTTCTAAGTTTAGTGAGGATGACCTCTTTTTGTCGGTGAGATTGATTTGATGTGTTCCATGTACCTATTATTGGTTTGATTGCGTGGGTGTGGTTGGATTTGTGTTGTGTTGAGTTGTGTTGTGTCCATTTGTTCTGTTGATGTTGGCGAATGTGGCGTTGTGGAAGTGCTTTGCAATCGTCTACCGAATATTCCACGCTAGGGTAAGTGTTCAATGCTAAGGCTTGCTTTGCGAGCCGGTCTGCTTCTTCGTTACCTGGGATGTTGGCGTGGCCCGGAATCCAGAGGAAGGAAAAGTTCATATTTACGTTATGGGCCACGAGTTGTTGGATTCTATCAATGAAGTGATGTGGACAGTCGTGGGTGTTGCTAATTGACTGGAGGACAGATTTGGAGCCTGAACAAATTACTATGTTTCTAGCTTTACGTCTCATGATAATGGTGATAGCGGCCAGAATGGCCATTGCTTCAGCGGAGTAGATGGAGAAGTTATCCGGTAGACGCTTGGAAAGTCTTAGACCTGGTCCAGTGATGCCGATGCCTACCTTTGCCTCGTGTTTCGACCCATCCGTGAATACGAGTGATTTGTGTTTGTTGTCATCGGCGAACTTGTGGAAGAGGCCAAGAATTTCAGCCGATGTGATAGTGGATTTCTTCTCCGAGAGCAAGTACTCGACCTTTGGTTGACTGAAAGTCCAGAATAGCCTAGTGGGTGGTCGAGTTGCAGTGGATGGCATTGCGAAGTTTAGATTTGAGAGAGCCGTGGAAATTTGAATGCTATATGGTGGAAGTTTGCGCGCAAATCGGCTCTTGTCGTATCTGTCAGGCGTAAAGCAGCGCTATGCTGGATTATTTCTAATGGATTTGATTTTGATGTGGTAGCCGCACAGCTGTTGTGTCCACCTGAAGTGGAGTGTGGGCGTGTTTGAGTCCACTAGAAGACTGGCTATCGGTGTGGTGCTGAGGGCACCTGTGGCTGCTCTGATGCAGCTGTTTTGGATGATTTCTAACTTTCGGCTCTGACTTTCTGAAATGGTGGCAAAAATGATGCTGTTGTGTTCTAGGATGGGTCGTATGATTGAGGTATACAGTTGCAGCAGTGTTTTCCTCTCTCCGTCCCAGTCTGTGCCTGCAAGTGCACGGAGTATGTTGACACGCTTCGCGCATCGCTTCGAGATGGAAGTGATGTGGGTGTTGAAACCGAGTTTTTCGTCTAAATGTACTCCTAAGAACTTGAAGCGTTTCACCTGTTCGATGGCTTTGCCATCGATTTTAAGTAGAGTTTTTGGTGTTGGGCGGAGACGACTATATGTGACGGTGGCCGATTTTTCTGCGGACAGGGTGAAGCCCCAAGTTTTGCACCACTTTGCAATGTGGTCTAGTCCTGCTTGAATGCTTTTCTTCAGCTTTAAGGAAGCATTGTGATGTTGTCCAAATGGCTATGTCGTCCGCGAAAAGTGGGTATTGAAGTGAAGTGTCCGTATGGTCAGCAAGTATGTCGTTGATCATGATGATGAAGAGGCTCGGTGAGAGCACGCTCCCCTGAGCCAGGCCCTGCTCCTGTGTTGTGGTATTTGATGTGACACCGCCGCATCAGACCTTAAGGGTCCTGTCTCTAAGGAAGTTGAGAATGAAGTGTGCATGTGTCCGCGTAGGCCTATCTAGTGGAGTTTGTGTGTCAGTGCGGATTTGTGTACTCGGTCGAATGCGGCAGTGATGTCCAAGTAGGCAGCTACTGTTGTGCGTTTGATGCGTAGACCACTTTTTATGTCATGCACTAATCTAATGAGATTGTCTGTAGTTGATTTTTGACGCTGAAAGCCGCACTGAAATTCGTCGAGCAGGTTGTTGTGTTCCAGAAATTGCCTCAATCGTGTGTTGACCATGCCTTCGACTAACTTGCTAGCACAGCTAGTAAGTGAGATGGGTCTATAACCTTTTGGGTTGGAGTGATCTTTGTGCGGCTTTGGCAATGGAATGACTGCGCTCTCTCGCGCTTTCGTACAGTTCATTTATGGCCGCTAATACGTACGTTAGAGAGTTTTTGCTAAGTCGTTTAAGAAACTGGTAATGGATGTCGTCCGGCCCAACCGACGTGTTTCTACACTTGCTGAGGGCAAGGTGTAATTCGTGCATAGTAAACGACTCATTGTAAATTTCTCTATTACTAGAGCTAAAATTTGCTTTGGAGGCAAGAACGTCTAGAACGCTTACTATAGTGTTGTCGTAGTTGCTGTTGCCAGATACGCTGGCGTAGTGTAGTATAAAGTGGTCTATGACTTGTTGTGGGTCAGTGATGTGCTGTCCTTTCACCGTCAGCTGGGGGAAGGGGCCTGGTGGTGGGCGTTTCATGTTGAAACGCTTCATCAAGTCCCAGATTCTGCCGGTAGGGGTGAACCTATTGAATTGAGAGGCAAAAGACTGCCAACAGTTTTGTCGTGCTGTTCGAATTGTGTACCGGCAGTGTTTTTGAGATTGTCTGTATGCTGATAGGTGTGTTTCGCACACGCATCTTTTGAATTGTTTGTGGGCACGGCGCCGTGCGGCGATTGCCCTTTGAGAGTCCGGGGTCCACCATGGCGTAGATGCCTTATTCCTAGGTTTGTTACTTTTTGGGACTGAGTCTCGTGCTGCTGAGCCCTTAGGATTGTCTCGGCCCTTAGGATTGTCTCGATCTTACTGGTCTCTGAAGTTGTTAGGTTGAGGTCCACCTGTTCCTCGAATTTAGCCCAGTCCGCTCTTTTCAAGTTCCAAGATTGTCTAAATAGCTTATTATGGTGGATAGCGTCCGTACTGAGCCTAATTGTGATTGGGTAGTGGTCGCTCAGCCCGTGAACGTCTGAAACTGACCAGTCAAATAGTGAACTAAGTCGTTGGGAGCAGCACGTTAAGTAAATGCAACTGTCCGATCCTCCTAAGGTCGGGTTGTAGCGGGTGGCGGCCCCGGTGTTAAGAAGTACTAGGTTGTGGTCCGAAATAAACTGGTGAATTTCGCGCCGTGTAGCGTCAATCTGGTCGCTTCCCCAGGAGGGGTGTTTAGCATTAAAGTCTCCCATAATGAGAACTGGTGGAGGGGCCTGAAGCAGCAAGTCGCTCAGCTCCTGTGCTGTGGGGGTTTCAGCTGACGGCGAGATGTATAGTGAAATGACTGTCGTTTGGCAATGGGCAATTTTGAGGCTGACTGCTACGCAGTTCAGGGGAGTATTTAACGTTACTCGACGGTGAGGTATGCTGTTTGAAATGAGTATGGCTGCGCCCCATTTCCTATTTGGGCCGTTTACGTTGTCGACATGCCAAGTGTAATCTGGGATTGTGTTCCAAGTGGAGTCAGAATCTCGAAAGTGAGTTTCTTGGAGCGCAGCTAGTAATGGTTTTTGTTGCAAGAATTCAGATTTTAATTCTATGAACTTGCCTGGAAGGCCTCCGGTGTTCCACTGCAGAAAAAAGTCCCATTGCCGAACGCGCTTAGTGACTGTTGGTGTTCCTATACTGGGGTGGTCTCGGTGTCGAGTTGGGGAGAAAGGTTGAACCGGTGAACGGAGAGAGGGTTGGGAGGTGATCCAGGCAGGGGTGGTAGCCTGAACCTGGTCGCACGGGTTCTGGGAGGTGATTGGGTAGAGTGGCGGCGTGATTTGTGCTTGGGAGGCGCGGTGGGTTCGGGTGGGATTCGTTGGTCTGGAGTTGTGGGTTCGACGGGCTTTGAAGGAGTGGTAGGTTCAGTTTGAGTGCTGGCCTCAGACGAGGTTTTGGAGTGGGTTTGGGTGGGTGTGCAGGAGGTGGTGGGAGGTTCTATTTGGCAGGAGGTGGTGTCCGTGGACTTGCGGGTTGTCTGGGTGGATGTTGTGGTGGCCTTGGTTCTAGGCCTTGGCTTGGGACGGCCGGATGGGTGTGTAGGAACCGAGGCCCTGGAGGAGGGAGTGGAGGGAAGGCTTCAGGGTGGCGAGGTGGGCCCTGGCCGGTTGATGGCGGTGGCGCGAAGGGGTATGGCCAGGTCCCGTGGTGGATGGGTGGGCACCGGTGGAGGATAGGGTGGGGACTGTGTCTGGGTCTGATGTGTGGTGGTGGAGGAGGGATGAGGCGGGGTGGATAGTGGGATAGTGGTGGGCATGGGCCGGGTCTGAGATGGGGTGGGAAGGGAAGAAGGCCATTCCTCGGTGGGGTGGATGTGGGAAGCCGGGCCCGCGGTGGAAAGGGTGTGGGAGGAGGCCGGGTCGAGGGTGAAAGGGATGTGGATAAACCGGTGGGGCGGTTGAGGCGAGGGTCGGAGGAGCGTTGAGGAGGGAGGTGTGCCGGGCTCCGGGAGCCGGCTGCTGGTGGGATGGTTGGGCGGGTGGGAGCTGGTGTTGAAGGGGGTGTGGGTTTAGGTGTGGACAGCGTCGCTGCGTAGCTTCGCCCGGCGGTAGGTGCGGTGTGGAGAGGTGCAGTTGTGGCAGTGTGAGTGTCAGTGGTGGTGTGGCGTAGGTGCTGTCGTGCTGTTGCGTGTGGCACCCGATGAGTTGCCGCATACCGGCACACCTCCCTCTCGTATGCCCACTTGGGGCAGTCGGGGTCGGTGGCGGGGTGCGGCCCATCACAGCCTGCACACTTCCTTTCGGAAAAGTTGCAGTCGGATGCCGCGTGGTGACCGGCGCACTGGCTGCATCTGGGAGTTGGTGATGCGCATGCGCGTTCGCCATGTCCATAACGCAAACAGAACCGGCACCGTAGTGGCAGAGGCACGTAGAGGCGGACCTCGTAGGCCTTGTTGTGTATGTGGACGTGTGATGGTAGGTGTGGTGAGTCGAAGGTCAGTACTAGAAGTTTGTGAGTCGAACGTGCCTCCCGTTTAATCTGGCTGATTGTAACTGTGGCATCCAGGAGGGCTGAGGCGTCGAATAGTGCGGCGATGCTGTCAAGAGGTAAGTTATCCAGCTCTGGGGCGCAAATGTAGCCGCTGCTGGTGTTCAAGTTACGGTGTAACGTGAATGAGCAGCGCTGGTTGTTAAAGGTGGTTGTGTTTAGTAGAGTTTGTGTGTCCGCGCTGCTCTGTGTTTGGACTAAGATGTGTGTGGTGTGCATGTGGACCTTGAAGTGTGTTGAATTAAGAATGTGTCTGAGTGTCCTCTCGAGAGTGAAAGGAGACTCCTGTGTGATGTTGTGTCCTGTCTCTGTGTACGTACCTACTAGGTAGGTGCCTTGTGTGGTGGTGGCGGCGGCCGCCATGGTGTGTAAGGGTTTGGTCGCACCCCCCGCAAGTGTCCCTCCTGACTGAAGGACTACCCGGATTCGTTGCACCCTGGACCGAGCTTTCGCTCTCTGGTCCCTGCCCCGGCCGCAATGGCCCAAGACAGTGGGCTCGACACCGTTAGGTTTCCTCCGGGGGGTAAAGGTTAGTTGGGAGACAGCGAGAAGTTGGGGATTTGGTGCGGTAGGTTTTCCTTCTAGATTCGCAGGAATGCTCCTCTAGGGTCCCTGGATCTCTTCGTGTCTTGGCTTCTTCTGCTGCTACAGGTTTGTCTTCTGCTCAAACCTTGGACTTTCCTGGATCTCTTCTTGTTTGCTGTAACGTAAACCTTGATATATATATATATATATTAGCCCCCTTCAAATTTTATGAAGTATTTGGAAGACCAGCTCCCCTGGTGTTTTCCGATTGCTGGGCGGCCCAATAGGGAGCATGCAAAATTTCAGCCTCCTAGCTCAATGTTTGCGTCTGCCTCAAGGGCTCCAAAGTTTTCCCCATAGGGTGTAATGGAGACTTCAACGCCGGTGTTAGTCGCATTATGCTAACATCGTCACAGTGCCGTTTCCTGTTACAATATCGTCGCGAATAACCACGATTCAACTGCTGTGTCTGGAAGAGAGTGGACTAAACTTACCTTCACCCCCTCGCCCTCACCTCCCACCCCCTTACCTCCCACGCCTCCTCCCGCCCACACGCCTCCTCCCGCCCACACGCCTCCTCCCCTCCCGGTTTTCGCATGTTTTGAAGTGTACCTATTTTTTGATGAATTTCCTACAATGCTCATTAAACACCCCCTCCTTCTGTTTCAGGGGAAATGTTGATCGAAACTTATAGTTTTAGTTCTAAACGTTCATAGTTTCAAACAAGACGAGAAGTTAAGAAATCCATGTTAACGTTTGTGACTACGGTGTATGAATTGCGATCATATGAATTCATACGGTGTATGAATTGCGATCAGACTCTATCTCTCTCTCTCTCTGCCCCAGTCATCTGTTGAACTGCTGCCTTTTGCCACCACCATGCATCGTTCCATCATCGGTCGTGTATATATAAATTGTACCCTGGAAGTGTTTTATCGTGGTGTTCACGTTTTGTGCAAATAATTCAAATGTGAACGTGATGTCATTTTTAACCTTACCGAAATAAATGAACTGACGACGATCCCGAGATGGGATCGAAACCGGTTTTCCTTGAAAACCAATTTTTAACTACGAGCTTCAACGAACAGTGATCGCAATTAAGAAATCCACTTCGACAAGTATCACGATGCCAACTACAAGGGGTGGCAAAGAAACGCGGCATGAGCCACCCAAACCGAGGAAGCCGGCTGCTCGCTCTCAGCGATCCCGGAGCAGGAAAGGGGTGTGGATGATCGGGAGGACCACCGACAAGCTTCCATGCTCTCAGCTTCCTACAAATAGGCAATGTCTGCAGAGACTATTCTACTTCCACGAGGAAACAATGCAAAATACGGATACTAGACAAATAGCCACTGCAGTGGCCTCCGAAGTACTCGGCCTCTACCACGCGGTGCCTCTGACAACTATTCGCGAAGATAAGGCCGCAGAGAAGATTTCGGGGTTATATAAAAATGGAGAAATCTCGAGAAGAACAGGAAGAGAGACTCAACCACAGAGAGGAGAAAGAGACAGCATTTTGAAAAAGAGCTCGACGCTTTATGCGATATGTCAAAAGTGGCCGCGGAGAAAGAGATCCGGGCTCAGAAAGTGAAAAGGACAAAAAAATCCGACATATCGTTTTTGCATGACCAAAGAAGGGGACGAAAGTTGCATATCGGATCATCTGATCATCAATACATGCGGAAATCACAAAGAAAAATGAAGCAACACGATCCACCATGTGCAACATCATCATCCATGATGTGTTGCAGCACTGAAAGTGAATCACAAATGCTACTCACAGAGTCAGAAGACGACACAGACCAGGAGGACACGGACACGAAAGAAGATCCTGATTACACAGCCCCGACTGAAACGGCACGTAGCGACACACTCACACTCACAGTTCCGCGAAACATCACAGGAAGCGGCGTGACAGCCACATTGGATCGGTGTAACATAAGCAGTGAAGCCGCTTCACATGTACTCGCTTCCGTAGTGAAGTCGGGTGGCGGCGACCTGGACGAGGTTAGCATCAGTGCATCCACCATCAGGCGTCATCGGAGCGCAAGCCGGAAGATCCTCTCAGACCAGATCAAGCAGGGGTTTACGCCTCCGCCAGACACAGTTGTCCATTGGGACGGCAAGCTGCTGGATGAACATGGTGGAGGGAAATCCGAGAGACTGGCAGTCATGGTATCGGGAAATACGGAGCAGTGCGTTCAAGGAAAGCTTTTATCAGCGAGAAAGATCGGAAATAGCACTGGAGAAGTCCAAGCCGCTGAGGTGTTCAAATGCATTCAAGAATGGAGTCTAGAAGAAACAGTTCGCGCTATGTCCTTTGACACAACGGCATCCAATGCTGGCTGCAAAAGAGTGGCAGCGATCAGGCTGGAGCAGAAACTCGGGAAGAAGCTGTTGTATCTGGCTGTCGCCATCACATCCAAGAACTCTCAGCTAAAGCAGTGTGGACACATCTGTTTGGATCCGATCATTCGCCAGAGACGACCCTGTTCAAGGACTTTCAATCTGTTTGGTCGAATATAAACAAGGAGGAATATGTCTTGAGGCGCTTCACCGTCTACGTGACCCTGTACTACGTCCGGGAGTGGCTTACCAGTACCGTGGCTGAGGATGCAGCGGTAAACGACGTTGATCAATACAAGAACCTCTCCAAGTTCTACAGCATCGATCCGGATATTGCGCAGGTGGCGATGGCTGTAATGAGGAGACACGGCTGGTATCTCACGGAGGAACTGGTGCCTATGGTGCTGGCTAGCGCTAAAGTTGATGATGAGACCAAGCATCTTCTGGCAAGCAGCATCTGCAGCGCCGACCGAGGACAGATCTCAGTTTGGGGAAGCCTGAACTCCCCGTCCTGCCGAGTGACGTAGCTCAGGTGGAGACGCTGAGTCTGACTAAGTTCATCTGGCCCAGGTCTGTCTCAATCTTCCACAGTCTCGGCATCGGCACCACCTTGCTGAAGAAGTCCCCACCATGGGATGACGACGCTGACTACCGGCATTTTGTGTCGTTCGTCACTACTCTGCGGGTCACGAACGACACCGCGGAGCGTGGAATCGGGTTGATATCTGATTACACATGTCATCTAACGAAGGATGATGAAGCAAGGCAAGACCTTCTTCAAGTGGTGGAAGCTCATCGGAAGCTTTATCCTGATAACCGGAAGGCGACTCTGAAGAAAACTCGTTAGGAGCTTACCTGGAGCCGTGTAACATGTGAACTCATGTCTCATGTTTGTGCAATATGTCTCTGATATCTGTAAATGTCACGTGTCTCGCCAAAAATTCGCTGAGCTAAGACTGATCTGAGGCTTTGGGTCTGCATATGTGTTGTGACCGTGATATGAAGTTGCGTGAGCCGAAGATATGCTGTGACCCTCGATATTATACAATTTAGGTAGCGACTTTGGAAGGTATCATCTCCAGCACCTATCTGTATTACTTCCTGCTACATGTGGGAAACCGTGTTCTTTTCATATGCTCAGGCTATTACTGAGCAAAGCGATATTACTGAGTGGTTTAATGAAACCGGAGCCTTTTTTCACGCATACTTAATGTTTGTATTAATACAACTCAACCAGAACACGCGTGTTTAAGTTTGCAACTCTTAACCGATTTCGAAACATAGACGAACCGTTTACATCTGACACCACGGGAACGTAGAGTGCCTTTGGCTATGGTGTTGGGTGAGTGGGGGTAAGGGAGGGGGTGGGAGGTAAGGGGAGGGGTGGGAGGTGAGGGGGAGAATGGAACAGTAAGCTTAGTCCACTTTCTTCAGGACACAGCAGTTGAATCGTGGTTATTCGCGGCGATATTGTAACAAGAAACGGCGCTGTGACGATGTTAGCATAATGCGACTAACACCGGCGTTGAAGTCTCCATTATACTCCATGGGGCATACTTTGGAGCCCTTGAGGCAGACGCAAACATTGAGCTAGGAAGCTGAAATTTTGCATGCTTCCTATTGGGCCACCCAACAATGGGAAAACACCAGGGGAGCTGGTCTTCCAAATACTTCATAAAATTTGAAGGGGGCTGATATATATATACATCAGGCTCAAATTGGCAATGACGAACTGCCATGTGTTCAATGCTTGGTAATGATGAAAGTTATAATTGCCTTCTCGTATAGACTCGCAATGTTGGATCAGACGAGAACGTTAAGCATGAGACGCAATGTTAATGCGGACATGCGGATCTCCAGTAAATAAAGAAAACAGTTAGCTTCCTGATGTCATTCAAGAACTCTGAAATATGCGCCCGCGACAAGCGCGCCCGGATGCCCACTAGTGTGTGCGTGAATAATTTAGTTACAATTTATGAGACTTAGTCTTCATAAAATATGATACGAAGTGCATTTATTAACGTTAGCTTGCCTTCAGACGTCAATTTCATTGCCACTTGCAATAGTATATTACGCATATTGTTACTTTGCGTATTGTCTCTGGAACTATTTTCCACCATAGACGGCGGGCCGCCGACGCGTCGCCCGCGGCCCGCGGCCCGTCGCCGACCGTCCGCCATTCACGACATGGCGGGGCACGGAACCATTCTCTGAACGTTAATGGGCCCCAACACCAAAGTTACAGCCATATTTCCATATTTGAAACGATAGGCGATGTGCCTGACATGATTTCCGCCACCGTTGGAGTTGAGGCCGACGTGTTTCCGTGTTGAATGTAAGAATGCATCTACAACCGTGCATTTCTCCTACACAATTTTGGTGTGGCAGAGCCGATGTTGCTTGGTATTGATCAAGGCTGGAGCTTTATTTTTTGTCGTGCCGCCGCTCAGCGGCCCTACGGACCGTCTGGGCAGCAACTGTCCGCGGTTGAGGTGCATCGAGCCATGCCAGAACCTCAGTAATGCCTGATGTCAAATGCCTGATGTCTGATGTCCTGATGTCAAGCTTCATGTCAAATGTGAAAAATGACTGGGTTAGATATCTATAAAAGTAGTCGAGTATGGCATCAGAAGGCAGTTGATTTCATGCTAATTTATTTAAGACCATTGGAAATTATTAAATAAATGTAAATGTTAAATTAAAAGTAGAACATCTGATATAAAATTTTAAAGAATACAATGTGATAATTGTGGATGCAAATCCTGGTATTGAATGCAAAAATGACCGGGTTAAATCTTCATGGAAGTTATTCAAGATGATATCAAAATGTAACATATTCGATTTTTATTTAGTTAAGAACATTGGAAGTAATCAGCGCATCACACAGAAGATGTATGACGCGTTTTATTATAAGATGTTCAGTGGTCATTGCTCTCATTTCACTTTAAGGGCAAAGTGACAAGGTGAAATGATTTGATAATAAAACGAACTACACACCATAACAGAGCTTGTATCATTGTTGTTCACATTTGACCATGGACATTACTTGTACCTCCTCTAGAAACCAGAATATAGCATTAATCATAGCAAGCCCACTCTGGTGGTGTTCCTTCACAACCCCACCACCAGAGTGGCGCCACAGGTATTACGTCCGTTCATGACGCCTAACGAGGTTTTGTCGTCGCTGAATTTGACTACTGCACGCCATCCTACTTCAGCATCTCCTCGGCATATGCCAGACGTTGAGACTTGTGGACATCGGTGGAGTGAGATCTGGTTGGCCGCCACTCGGGTCTCGAGGTGGGCCTTCCTTGCACGGCAACATACTACTCGTGCGTAGTGACGGCGTGGTCGATGTTTGTCAGCCGCAGGAATGTCTCAGCCACCACCATCTGCGAACAGAAATGCACGTGAATAAATATGATATCTAAGTAATATATAACACGGATGCCAATGTTCAAAGCTATGAATATTGAATATACCCTCGCACAGTGACTGGGCCGGGTAACGGCATCGGGGAACGAGATCGGGAAACCGGATCGGGGAATGTAGTACCTGTCCGGAATGTGATCCATGCATTGTTTGGTCGGCTCCTAAAAAATGTTGCACGCGTGATTGATCGACACTATGCTATCGCCTTCCACTAGGGATAATTGAAAACAATGATAATATATTTGCATGCCTCGGTTCCGTTCCGCAGTTCATTATCTGTTCCCAGTCCAGTACTCCAGCCCCGCTCACCGGCCCCGCTCACCGGCCCCGCTCACCGGCCCCGCTCACCGGCCCCGCTCACCGGCCCCGCTCACCGGCCCCGCTCACCGGCCCCGCTCACCGGCCCCGCTCACCGGCCCCGCTCACCGGCCCCGCTCACCGGCCCCGCTCACCGGCCCCGCTCACCGGCCCCGCTCACCGGCCCCGCTCACCGGCCCCGCTCACCGGCCCCGCTCACCGGCCCCGCTCACCGGCCCCGCTCACCGACCCCGCTCACCGGCCCCGCTCACCGACCCCGTTCCCCGATCCCGTTCCCCGATCCCGTTCTACGATCCGTTCCCCGACCCCGTTCCCCGACCCAATTCCCCGACCCAGTTCCCAGATCCCGTTCCCCGATCCCGTTCCCCGATCCCGTTCCCCGATCCCGTTCCCCGACCCCGTTCCCCGACCCAGTTACCCGGTTCAGTCACTTTGCGTGGTCACGTCCTCCGTCGTCGTCACGTCTTGGCATTCAGTTCGCTTCTCTGTCACGTGATCGATGTTTGTTCACTGCAGTTTTCCAGTATAAACCTGGCCCAGCAAGGCTATGTTCATTCATACATACTTTGTATCAACAACTCCCCATGTAATATCTACCAAGGCAGCGCGTGCGCATGCCAAATTCTCAACCGCCCAAAGTATGTCGCTCGGCGGCTGATCAATGCACCAGGGTTGTGAGGTATTTAAAAAGAGCTAATAGGATGCCTTTGAATGGCTGTGGGGAGGTGCATTGTTCCCTCAGTTCGTTCGGAAGGAAAAATATAAGGATTAGGTGTTGACTGTTACGACATGGCAGTCAACTGCCATGTAATCCATGAATACCAAAACCACCATGGACATTCATATATACTATTGTATATATTATTTGAGATTGCTATTATTATATATATTATTAGTTATTATTTGTTATTGATGTTTTTATTGCTGCATAGTTTATTATCTCGCATCGGTTTGAGAATAATCCGTGTGTCAGCAGAACAGCTTTTTCGTGCCCGTCATGCCACCCTCTACTGTCACGACAGACCCGCGCCACTGCACTCTGATAACTCAAGACAAAAATGGCCGGAAATGTGTTAGTCGACTATTTTTTTATGCGATATATGTGGGGCCATTGCATCAGCAGATGCCTGAAGCACACCAAGTCGCAGTTTTTATGCAAGTTTGCGCACTATTTGACATAGTAACAAGTACAAGAAGATGGACAGCAATACGTATGGAAAAAATGATGCCAATGTTTACAAATGTTGTCAGAGTTTGACGACTGATCAATGTGAGACGCATTCTAAAAACCTGGGGGAGTAAGATATAAAACGATAACTGAGAACATTATCATTACGTTAAGCACTTTAAAAATTAATTGAATGGCTTAAAATGTACTATGTTTGATTAAAAGATATGTCATTACAATAGTCATTCAACTTTTTAGCACCAAGTTCCAATATGGTTAAAAAACGCACAAAAGTGCACAACCAGAAGCCAATACCAATGGAATCAGCGATCATTTGATTATATATAACGTAAGTTTTAGCTGCACCTAGCTGCTCAAACACCGGTAGTGATCAATTGTATCCCGGCAGGTCGTGGTGCGGTGCGGTGGCCGGCACGGAGAAGCCCCAGCTGATCGCCTCGACGCGCCGGCTGACGGGGTGTCTCGACCGGGTAACCTGATCCAGCGGTTGCTGTGCCAAGAAAAACTTCCCCTAACCGACGAGGCGACTGCGTCGAAACAGTTCACGTACTGAGCGCTTCTCATGCAGGGGAGCTGTCTTTGCCTGTAAGGATCGGATCAGTGTGGTTGGATTTTGCGTAAAGTAAACATGGAGGTGCGCTTCATCATAGAGGAATTAGTGGGCTTGTTAAGAATGTGGAAAGCGTTTGGGCGTGCCAACTATTATGATTGTGTGCTTAATTATAGTTTACAGTTGGTTGATATTGCGGTTCTAATTGTGGTTTCATCACTTCGTCATCGTCCTTGGTCTCCTTCCAATTCTTCTGGCGCATTCACTGTTACTGAATTTTGATTCCTTGAAGGTGACTAGTTTTCCAATAATCATTTAGGTGGTAGCCCATGCCCGCACTATAAACGATTCAATGTTGTCGGTGCAACTGAGGCGCAAAGGCAGGAACGGCACTGACCTGCCTATCCTCTTAAAGGCTGCAGGGCAAATAGTCACGTGATCACAACAGAGGCGAATTCCCATCCATGGACACTGGCCCGTGGTCAATCTGGCAGGCTGTCACACAACGGCTAACTGTGAAGCGGCGCTCCAAGAATGACGGATGGCCCGGCAATATTTCGTGCTGAAGCAATATAAACTGAAAACTTCTGATCCTAAAATGATTGGATGGTATCCGCTTGAAGACATATTTTAGACGCACATAAATCTGAATATGTTGCATGCAATACAGTGCACAATATATCAAATAAATAATAAGGTATCATGCAACATATGCCGCACGCTGAACAACTTGTCATACTGAATGAAATAATTGTAATATAATTAAGTAATTAATCGATTTGTCGATGAATCTTAGTTAAGAAAGCAAGTGCCGCCTTGTAATCTGCCGCCCGGGTAGCTCAATTGGCTTGGGCGCTGGCCTGCACTGGTCTCCCCTGTCCTGACAAGATATAATTTGAGTCCTTTCACACGCTCTCTTTTATTTTCCGGCTGGGAGGGTTCATTGGAAACTGACACGATAAGGTCGAGAACAAGCCACCTGGGAACAAGGGGTGGTCGTGTCCGTGCCTTGACAGCATGTGAAGCGCTTTACCAAATGTATACTGTGGAACTGCAATTCATGGATCGGGTGGTGTAGCCAGGGTTCACACAAAAAGCACTGCTTAGCAATTGGACCCTGGTCCATGAAACCACCCCGGCAAGAATTCGAACTGAATTTCTAAGAAAGAAAAGTTGGAAATTATATTATTATTTTACGGCAAGAGAATACTTCATTGACATCATAAACCTCTCATCTCCTTTCGCTACATATTTGCAACCAAGCTCCTTCCAACTTTCTTGATCATTATGTGCTGCCGAAGTCCGAAATCCGCAGCGATCAGTTGTTGCTTGTCGACAGGAGTCCAGCGGTAGCCTGCTCGACAGGAGTCCAGCGGCAGCCTACTCGCCGAACTGCCAATGTTGTTTGGCCGACTGAGGAATGCAAGGCGGGAACGGCGTAGACCCGTGTTTCTCACTTCATGGCTGCAGAGAAAATGGCCACGTGGCGACCGCACAAACGAATTTCTATGGCTGGGACACTGGCCGTGGTGAATCTGGTAGACGCAACACATAACTGTGGAGCGGCTCAGCCTACCAGTAATTGCTGTGAAGCTGTACAGCTTACGTTCTTAGTGACTAACTATACTAAAGGTACCATGTAAGATTATTCAGTGACCGAATGTACAAGTGTACTGGAAGCGGATCCTGACAACATGATTGCACGACGGGCAGGGAGTTCACGTCCGATAGATACTTGGTAACGTCGAACCCGGCATGAAGTCCATGGTGGTGCCAGCACAGCAAGTTCAAATACATTCAACTCGTCGATTTACCTCAAACGGTAGCCAAATGCAGGTGCGAGGTGAGCTTTCGCACGTACCAGTGGCTTCCAACGTGTCGTTATAAAGCCGCCACCTTCTCAGAGTCACCAGCTGACTTCCGAGAGTCGCTAGCTAGCGGGAGGACTTCCAGTAGATCGGGTCGCCAACTCGTTAGCGGTGACGATGCTGGGTGATTGGGTGCTGTCTATGTACCCATCGACGGTCTCTCATGAGCAACGCATCGGCGACCACACTCGCCATAAGGTGATGACCCGATATGCATGCGCTGTGGAATTGCCAGATGAATCTTGGCAATTTCTGGTCTGCTCGCCAGCCAGGATCGTTACGGGCGAGCCGTTCGTCATGGTACTAGCCCTTCATCGTCGTAAAAAGCCAACAAAACGCGACGTCCAGAAGATCAGTTGAGAAGATTGTTGTTCAGTTTTAGCGCGGTACGTGGATGGTAGCTGATCGGGCTGGCGAGTACACCACTCACCACAGTGGTAGCTGACCTGGCTGGTAAGTGTACCACTAACCACAGTGATAGCTGATCAGTGCACCATTCACCACAGTGGTAGCTGACCGGACTGGTGAGTGCACCACTCACCACAGTGGTAGATGTTCTGGCTGGTAAGTGTACCACTAACCACAGTGGTAGCTGATCAGTATACCACTCACCACTGTGGTAGCTGATCAGTACACCACTCACTACAGTGGTAGCTGATCTGGCTGGCTAGTGCACCAATCACAACAGTGATAGCTGATCAGTACACCACTCACCACAGTGGTAGCTGATCTGGCTGGTGAGTGTACCACTAACCACAGTGGTAGCTGATCAGTACACCACTCACCACAGTGGTAACTGATCTGGCTGGCGAGTGCACCAATCACCACAGTGATAGCTGATCAGTATACCACTCACTACAGTGGTAGCTGATCTGGCTGGCGAGTGCACCAGTCACTACAGTGATAGCTGATCAGTACACCACTCACCACAGTGATAGCTGATCAGTGCACCACTCACCACAGCGGTAGATAATCAGTACACCACTCACCACAGTGGTAGCTGATCTGGCTGGCGAGTGCGCCAATCACCATAGTGATAGCTGATCAGTATACCACTCACCACTGTGATAGCTGATCAGTACACCACTCACCACAGTGATAGCTGATCTGCTTGGTGAGTGTACCACTAACCACAGTGGTAGCTGATCAGTACACCACTCACCACAGTGGTAGCTGATCTGGCTGGCGAGTGCACCAATGACCACAGTGATAGCTGATCAGCATACCACTCACCACAGTGATGGCTGATCAGTGCACCACTCGCCACAGTGGTAGATGATCTGGCTGGCGAGTGCACCAATCACCACGGTGATAGCTGATCAGTGCACCACTCACCACAGTGATAGCTGATCAGTACACCACTCACCACAGTGGTAGATGATCTGGATGGCGAGTGCACCAATCACCACAGTGATAGATGATCAGTGCACCACTCACCACAGTGGTAGCTGATCAGTACACCACTCACCACAGTGATAGCTGATCAGTACACCACTCGCCACAGTGGTAGCTGATCTGGCTGGCGAGTGCACCAATCACCACAGTGATAGATGATCAGTACACCACTCCCCACAGTGGTAGCTGATCAGTACTCCACTCACCACAGTGATAGCTGATCAGTACACCACTCACCACAGTGGTAGCTGATCAGTACACCACTCGCCACAGTGGTAGCTGATCAGTACACCACTCACCACAGTGGTAGCTGATCAGTACACCACTCACCACAGTGATAGCTGATCAGTACACCACTCGCCACAGTGGTAGCTGATCTGGCTGGCGAGTGCACCAATCACCACAGTGATAGATGATCAGTACACCACTCACCACAGTGATAGCTGATCTGGCTGGCGAGTGCACCAATCACCACAGTGATAGATGATCAGTACACCACTCACCACAGTCATAGCTGATCAGTACACCACTCACCACAGTGGTAGCTGATCTGGCTGGCGAGTGCACCAATGACCACAGTGATAGCTGATCAGTATACCACTCACCACAGTGATAGCTGATCAGTACACCACTCACTACAGTGGTAGCTAATCAGTACACCACTCACCACAGTGGTAGCTGATCTGGCTGGCGAGTGCACCACCAATCACCACAGTGGTAGCTGATCAGTGCACCACTCACCACAGTGGTAGCTGATCAGCACACCACTCACTACAGTGGTAGCTGATCTGGCTGGCGAGTGCACCAATGACCACAGTGATAGCTGATCAGTACACCACTCGCCACAGTGGTAGCTGATCAGTACACCACTCACTACAGTGGTAGCTGATCTGGCTGGCGAGTGCACCAATGACCACAGTGGTAGCTGATCAGTATGCCACTCACCACAGTGGTAGCTGATCAGTACACCTCTCACCACAGTGATAGCTGATCAGTACACCACTCACCACAGTGATAGCTAATCAGTACACCACTCACCACAGTGGTAGCTGATCAGTACACCACTCACCACAGTGATAGCTGATCAGTGCACCACTCACCACAGTGGTAGCTGATCTGGCTGGCGAGTGCACCAATGACCACAGTGGTAGCTGATCAGTATGCCACTCACCACAGTGGTAGCTGATCAGTACACCACTCACCACAGTGATAGCTGATCAGTATATCACTCACCACAGTGGTAGCTGATCAGTACACTACTCACCACAGTGATAGCTGATCAGTACACCACTCACCACAGTGGTAGCTAATCAGTACACCACTCACCACAGTGGTAGCTGATCAGTACACCACTCACCACAGTGATAGCTGATCAGTACACCACTCACCACAGCGGTAGCTGATCAGTGCACCACTCACCACAGTGATAGCTGATCAGTACACCACTCACCACAGTGGTAGCTAATCAGTACACCACTCACCACAGTGGTAGATGATCTGGCTGGCGACTGCACCAATGACCACAGTGATAGCTGATCAGTGCACCACTCACCACAGTGGTAGCTGATCTGGCTGGCGAGTTCCCCCCCCCCCCCGAAGTGTCCACTCACCACAGTGACCATTAGTGAAGGACAACTGTTCTTCGGCCCGACTAAGCTTGTCCCGGCCCGGCTATTCACGGACAGTGGCAGCAGTACTTATGCTGGTCACTGCGTACGCTGCATGTTCTGACGGCTCGACCGCCAAGTTAGCGCGTACCGCATACACGTCTCTGCCTAGGGCACCAAAGGGGAGGATCGAGGCAGCCCCCACCCTTAGGGATCGTCATTTTACACGATTCAACCTGGAAACTCCATCCACCTCGGACACTCTCTCCCCTTAATAACATCATATGCGTCCCCCCCCCCGCCTCTCAGTGCAGCTGTCGGTATGAGTGATAACGTTGCTGAAATTAGCATCTTGGTAAATGGTCACGCACAAAGTTCATTTGGATCCTAGACACATTTCTGCGACGATGGATTGTGGCTTGAGTAGGATTTTCACGTGCGTTGCCTTCTGGCGCAGTGTCAATTCCTATGCTTGATCCTAATGTATATACAGCGTAGAAATGGAAACCACACTCAAGCACCAAGACCATGAGCCGAGGTTTGTTTCTGTTCGGAAGGCTCCTGCTGCTCTGAGTTGAGTTGTGGATGCGACTAGTATTATTATGGGTTACTTTGCGAAGCTAAAACGGCCCTAGCTAGTCTACTACTGTGCAAACGTGAAAATGATATATGAACGGTTCGGCCCAACTGCTATGCATTTGTACCTCAATAATTATTTTGGAACGACGTTTCAAGCTCCGAGTTCTTTGCTTCGAATTAGACATGGGACGTTTTTCGCCACAGTAGGGAAAAATAACGTATGTTCTCCGTCATTTAAATCAAATCAGCCCTACCACATATTGTTTCTGTTGTGTGGTGAAGCAGAATTGAATTAAAGAACATAAAAAGTACGCCGTTTTTCTTCTGACCGTGATGAAGCAGGAGGCCTGTTCCTCAAATCATAATATGTAACAGCTTTCGCCGCAATACATTGTCTGAAAAAACTTGCCTCTTTTTATGGTCATGAAGGGCTTTTGTGGCTGTTCTTTCCGTACCCACAGAACACGCCCTATAGATTCAGCTCGCCGTCGCTCATGCAGCTACGTGGTGTCACGTGCCTGCGCGCCTCAGGGCAGGGCTGTCGGCCGGCTCAAGGGCAACGGAACACATAATGCCGCGCCCAATGATTACTTACATCAACTGGAAGCAAAGACATACTGGATCGAGAGACGCCCTGCCACATAAAATACTTAGACACTGAGTAATAGTGCATCCAAGTGTAAGTTGTGTGCACCATTCCCGGCAGACGATCCCCATTCTGTGCACCATTCCCGGCAGACGGCCCCATATGTGTCCACCACTCCCGGCACACGGTCCCAATTGTGTCCACCATTCCCGGCAGACGATCCCAATTGTGTCCACCATTCCCGGCAGACGATCCCAATTGTGTCCACCATTCCCGGCAGACGATCCCAATTTCGGCAGCAGTGTGACCGGTGTTGGCCCAAACGCGTTGACTTCCGATGCCGCTGTGCCAAAATTGGATGTAGCGTTATCAAACAAGCCGTATGTCTTCATCTACTGCCAAGAGAAAGAGCGCGCAGTTGCGTTCAGCCGATAAACTTTCTTCCGCAACGGTGTGCTGTCTGGCCTGTTTCTGCTGAATGGGAGTCTAAAGCCTATCACCCTGGCTCGTGGAATTGGAGCCCAAGAGCTATACACACAAATACAGATGTCCTGAGCTGGCACAGTATGTTATTTACGTTGTTCTTGATTGCCTTTTGAACGTTCCAGCTAGTGCAAATGGTTCCTGGGCACAAATATTCCAACAGGGTGACTCCGGTTGACCGTGACTCCTTACGCTTAGGGAAAAATATGAAAATATCAGCTCGCCGTACCGTACACGTGGATTCCTGTCTTTATTCATCATTTTGAGAGACCTTCCACCACGTATAGTCACATTTCGTGCCACGAGACTTGCGATCAGGAGACTGTTCCGCTGAGATTGTAGGGAAGTCCTATATTGGCACGCGAAAGTCTAGCAACCTCGTCGTTTGCGATAACCCCAGTCACGAAAGCACCAGTTATTTTAGCTGCCCTGTATTGCCGGCAGCACTCGCACAATCACACGAGACCGACAGACACCGTACAGTACTTTCTCCTCTGAAGGTAAGCCGTGATACTGCCTTTCCTATGAATTTAGAAGCCGAATTTAGTTGGGAAGCACGCGCACGCAACAGCGGTCCGCTCGCTAAGAGAATTCAAGCCCGACTCTCGAGGCCGCACGGCCGCTAGTCACGCCTGAAGACCCCCGGCCACTGATTGGCCGATCAGCCAGAACCGCGCATTGACGTCACATCCAGCTTCTAGAAGCTTCATCGGAAGTGGGCTTCCATATAGTGAAGGGTACTATGTGATATTTACGGTACAAGTTTACAATCGGAAGGCTTACGGATTATACCAATTACGGTTACGGGACAGCCAAGCATATAACTTTATGTGAACTGGGTTTGGTACCGGTTACACAGTATTGAGGTCACATCTCTGACGCCTGGCGCCGGAGAGGGCGGGGGAGGTACAAGGTCCACTGACCGGCCCCGTTGGGGCGGTGGCTGCTTACGTCGGCATCAGACAGGCGGACGCCGTCTAGGTGCCTGAGACTTGTCGCGCCATGAACGGAGGGGGAAGGGGGCTGAATTTATGGGATCAAGATGCTCACAAACTAACTCTCTTACAAGATGGTTCATCGTGACCTGTGACTTTCTTTTTATATCAAGCAGAACAGTTTGTGTCTTGGATTGCACTGTTCAGGGCAGTCTATTGCCGATTGAATAGTTCAAATCGAACTTCCTGAGATATGCCTCGGAGATAGGCTGGGAGTGAGATACTAAATATCTGCAATGCTAAATTTCATCCCGCTCAGGAAGGATGGAATGCACCGGCCCCCCTCATCCCCCATCCCATGCCCTCCACTCAGCGATTTTTCCCGTCGAATGCGCCATTCCGAAGAAATGTTCCCTTTACCATGATAATTCCTGGATCCTACCCTAGTGACTAGCCATTATTATGGAGCGATAACCACCTACGAGTAACTAAAACGCCATCCCTCACTGGTGTCCTGCCATACCAGCTCGATGACTGCCTAATAAGTAAATAAAACGCCATCCCTCACTGGTGCCCTGCCATACCAGCTCGATGACCGCCTAATACGTAAATAAAACGCCATCCCTCACTGGTGTCCTGCCATACCAGCTCGATGACCGCCTAATACGTAAATAAAACGCCATCCCTCACTGGTGCCCTGCCATACCAGCTCGATGACCGCCTAAGAAGCAAATAAAACATGGCCCTCACTGCATGGGAACACAAATGTGTACACTTTCAATTGAATATACACACCAGGACATATTCAAAACCAAGACTACTACACTTTCTGGATTACAGCAATGCCGATGGGGTGGGAAAGTCGCGTAAACGAGCGTCATTGTGCATATTAATTATATACGAGATAATCATACTGGTGTAATTTTACACACATGCACTTTGTGGTACAAATTTATTCCATAAGGGATTATTGTAGAGGGCTACGTGTGTAAGAAGTGCGAGGCTTCTGTAGATAACACAACAAATGGCAATTCTACACCATCCTGGAATAATGTTACTTTCCTGCCAAATGGTACTGGTAAGACAACATCATGTGGTGCAGCAGTCACGCCCCCCCCCCCTGCCCAGTCCGATCGCTAAATGGCTAAGTTTCGGTCTCGTGGTGGGAGAGGGGGATTCAATGATTAACTGGGCCATTGCCCGCCCACCTTAGCGTATTCAAACTTGTGATCCTGACCAACGCCTTTGAACAACACATCGTTTCCCCTTTCGATCGACAGTTGCTATATTCCGAAGGATTTACTGCTTATTGCAGGCGGGCTGCCGTGAAAAGTCATTTCCGGTCTTGTCACACAACAGCCCTAGTGGAAAAAGTCCAATAGGATTCGCGTAGACTCTCCATGGAATACATAGGTTATCATATAGTAGCCTGGATTGTCCCATTAAAAACGAAGCACCATTGGGATAGATAGAATCCCATTGGAACACCAGAATAGTCATATGGAAATACCGGGGCAGTCCCACGCAGAGGCGCAGCCAAGGCGGGGAGGGACACCCGGTCCCCCTTAGCAACTAAAATACACTACATCAAAGAAGAAATTTTAAGATTTCCGCAGCGCAAAACCATAAATTTTGAATGAAATAGAGACCGCTTTCGTGACCTTTTTTGGTCGCCCATCCCCGTAAAAATCCTGGCTACGCCACTGGTCCCACGTGAGCGAATCCCTGACGACTTTTAGGACCACATCGTTCAGGCATTCAGGCAGCGCCCCTTGTTATGCAAATGCCCCTAACCTCCCTCAGAGACTGGTCTGAGATATTTTAAATGCGGATGGTCGTTGTCGCACATGGAAAGTGCAGGGCCCACTCCAGTAATGCTAGGTCAATGGAAAGCAATTCCTAAGTGATGGGCCAGATGTCCCAGTGTGTGTGGGGGGGGGGGGGTGGCCCACAGAAAACACGCTAGACGAACTCCTGACCCCAATGGAAGATGGGTTTAGCCCGTCCCCTACGGGCGCCGGAGTTGGCCTCACCGTTCGAGCAGGGCAAGGCTTTCCCTCGCACTCCTACACCGTGGAACTCTGTCAAGACTGGCGAGTATTCAATTCAGATCTGAATAAGTCACGCGGAGGCCTAATAAGTCAAATAAAATACGGGGCTCCAATGGAGCCCGAACAAAACTCCAATGGAACTTGTACGATCTCCGCAGTGGAGGACCAATCATCAGCTGACGATCATTGGTTAGTTGTTTGGTTGGCGCCGGCCGGATCTCTGCACATAACACTGCTCTGCGTCATGGTCGCCTTGGATGAAGTTTGGGTTTATAAAGATTACCAATATTTAATGATATTGGACTCACGGTAGAAAGTATAGTGTGGTTAAATTGGGTGTGAGGTTGAGGGTATGATAAGACCGGAAACGGAACGGGAAAAAAACATTGACCGAGCCGGACCACGCTAGAAGACTGCATTTGGAACAAGTGGAAAGTGGGAATCATGAGGTAAAGTAGATGCGTGAAATTGTGAGAACTTAACGTGATGTGATGTGATAGGCTTTTTAAAACAGATTGTAGAATGTCGGCAACGCTGGTATCACTTAGTTATGTGGTTAGTGTCTGCATGAAATGGTGCTGCAACTGATGATCTTGGGGGGGGGGGGATTGATACCTTCCTGCCAAGGTCGGCAAGTTTTGTCTAGAAGGTGGTTTTAGTGGTGTTATCGTTGCCCACATCGTTCACAAGATCAGTGCATTATATATATTTCCTTCATAAAGCATAAAGGATAAAATCAAAACATGAAAGTGTAAAGCATGAAAAGGAGCTTAAACTAAGTTAGATTAGGCTAGGTTTTTCTTAAATTTTGTCATTTTTATTATACGTAGGAACTTCTTTAATTTTTGGATTTTGGTAGCTTTGTGCTTTAAGGGGTTTTTATGAATTTTTGGAATTTTCATGCCAAAACCACGTTCATGCACTAGTGTAGCTTTGTATGCTTTTGGGAGGGCACTTGCCCCCGCCACCCCTCCTCCAACGTTGGTTTTGCCCTCTCAATAATTTCAAGTTTGGATATTGAACCCTGTGTGGCTATATGATTCATAATCCAGATACAATTTAACATAATTTGATGCTACCCATTGTATGCTTATCTCTTCATTTTTTTTTATTAGTACCACGTTACATTTCTGGTGCTCCCTCGTCCCAGTATCCTGAACCCCACCTCCACCCAACAATGATCTGTGTACCCATCAATGCATGGTTTCACCTGGGGGTCCGCAAGCAACAAGTTCATGCTTAGTTTGTTGAACCCTGACGTAGCCTACTGGATATCACATGTATGGCCTGGCAATGTCCCGCGCCCTAGAATTACCAACAAGCTAATTAATTAAACATGTAACTCTGTAAAATGGAATGGATGTCGATAACCATCGCCCACATTTGGATATGGCTTCTTCGATTGCCCTTTTGTGACTCTCACTGCCAGTCCTCTGGCTCAGCCGGACGCCAACGTTCTGTGGGACGTAGACGGAGATAGGTCGGCTGGCCTTCATAACTTGCGACCGCGGGAATCATTGCGGTCACCACAACGTTTTGGATCATAGGATCCGGATGGAGGGATGTAATAGGTTGGGGCGTGTGTTCCACCCTGCATGCACCGCCTGACGCCGCCCTTGAGGGTGACCGGTCGGGCCTGTCCCCGGGCGGGACTCGGCGGCGCGGCCAGGGAGACAACGCCCCGAATACACAGTCTGGATCGAGCTCCGAGCGCGTCACTACAACTCCCATAATGGGGCAACAGGGAGAGGGCATCAAAGAGAAACTTCTGCGCTTCATGCCGAACTTCTGCGTCAGAAACGCGGCGCGTGTACAGACCGGGAACGTGATCGTCGATTGCAAGTGACGCAAGTTGGTGGAAAATGTGGAAGATTGTGTTGGATTCAAGGGATTCTTTCGTGTGACAAAAATTATATTGTGCATCAATGTCATATCCCATTTCAGTTTATTAAATTGAAAAAATAACTTCTGCAGTATTTATCTTACCCTAAGCTCAGTAAGTATGATGATTTCATCCAAGCAAGCAAGCACAGCATAAAACAAAGTCATCGGGAGTGGTTGCGCTAGGGTGTTACAGGTATGCACTGCCAAAAGGATATAACAATATCTGTGCATGCTTTGCAATGATAATGAGACCTAGTGTGTTCTCGTAAATAACCAGAACTAGTGTTTAGATATCTTTTACTTTTTCGATTGTTTGAGGTTGTAATGCCTTCAGAGAGCGAGAACATTAAGGTAATCATATCAAAGTTTCCTGCTTGATCGTGTTGCTAAATGTAATAATCCATATGAAAGCTGCTTTGTTGTGCGAAAGATCTCGCCCTTCATGCTGACTGAGGACCCAATGTACCTGTATTCCCTCAATGATTGGAGGGCGGTCTTCAATCTAGACAGCCTTGGACGCAATTTGACCATCGAGGTATGTACAGGTGCCGTAAAGGCCAAATGATTAACCGACTAGACAGCCTTCCATAATCCTGCGAAATTACGAAAAAATATTGTCAGGGGATATATTTTGTACGTTCAGATATCTTGGAATAGCAGCAGAACCGGGTTTTTTTTTATAGACGACCACCTGATAGACTTCCTTGCCCGCCCCTGCGGTACCACAAGACGAGACGTGATGGAGGCGGACCAGGGCAGCGAAAGCGTGACGTTCGAGGAGGGACCTCTGATGCGAAAGGTTAGTCTGATGACTGCTGCCCATGCAGTGTTCTTTGTTGATTTCCGGGGCCACAGCAAGCACCTCTTCCAACTTGTGTACCACACTTTCGGATTCAAGATAAATCTGAGTGGCTTGGCCGCTAAAGTCTATCAGCTATGCGATTAAGCAGCCGAGTGAGCAGGAAATGTGGCATTTCTCCATTTGAAATGGTGGCTGAAAAAGCGTCATCTGTGGTACACCTGGGACACTTTTTTACTTCACAATTTTACTCTTAAAATAATGCAATAGTTTTGAATGTACGTCATGGAGTAGCGAACAGCAGCCTTGCATTTTGACGGACCTGTTCAGGTATTTTGGCGAATTGACTTATTGGTCGAAATTCTGTCAAACATCGAAATGGCACCCAACTGTCGTTCGGTGTCATTATCGGTGACAGCACATGTAAAGAAACGCACCGAGAATGGCACGAGCACGGAGAATACGAGCTGCCGGTACGGAGCTAGGCGATTTTTTTTCTGGTCAAATCTGATCAAATAGCCCAAGGTCAGTTGCGTCGATTTCAATTAACGAAGCCAAACGTCGAAGATTTGAATTTGCTTTGGCTGTGCAGGTGCTCTGTCGGGAGAACTGGGATTTGTCCAAGCGTTGTTCGACGAAATGATTTTTGTTTCCGACTCAGTTTCGTGGGTGATGGGTTTTCACTCGCGTCAGAGAGTGACGTGCGGTCATCTGCATTGTGACTAATGGACAAAGGCGTACGCCAGGGTATTGGGCGTGCCATACCCAAGGGCGTCCCGGGAGGGGGCAGTCGCCCCCCAAATGGGGGCCCGCCCCTGAAATTTGAGGAGGCCCCCATCCGCAAATGCACACAAAAAGGTGAGCAAGGAGGCCGACGGGACAGAAGATCATACTGTCAATAAGGCCTCAAGACTGACGAGGCCCCCAGGAAATATAATCAGGACTCTATAAGAGACGTAACAGAGATTGGAAGGAGGCCCCCAGGACGAAAAGGAGGCCCCAACGAAAAGAGGGCCCCAGACGAAAAGGAACACCCATGACGAAAAGAAGGCCCCAAGACGTAGAACAGAGATTAGGAGGAGGCCCCCAGGAAAAAAGAGGCCCCCAGGACGAAAAGGAGGCCCCATGACGAAAAAGGCCCCTATGACGAAAAGAGACACCCATGACGAAAAGGAGGCCCCAAGACGTGGAACAGAGATTAGAGGAGGCCCCCAGGAAAAAAGAGGCCCCAACGAAAGAGGCCCCCAGGATGAAAAGGAGGCCCCAGGACGAAAAGGAGGCCCCAAAACGTAGAACAGAGGTTGGGAGAGGCCCCCAGGACGAAAAAAGGCCCCAGTACGAAAGGAATGGACCCAAGGACAAAAGGAGGCCCCCAAGACGTAGAACAGAGATTGGGAAGGTCCCCAGGACGAAAAGGAGACACCCATGACGAAAAGGAGGCCCCAAGACGTAGAACAGAGATTAGGAGGAGGCCCCCAGGAAGAAAAGGAGGCCCCCAGGACGAAAAGGAGGCCCCATACGAAAAGGAGGCCCCTATGACGAAAAGGAGACACCCATGACGAAAAGGAGGCCCCAAGACGTGGAACAGAGATTAGAGGAGGCCCCAGGAAGAAAGACGGGTAAGAAGGTCTCCGCAGGAATGAAGAAGACCACCGAGACCAGCCAGATGAGGGTCATATTTTGGAAGAGGAGGACCCTAGAAGAGAAAATCCAGGACTCGACGCAAAAGCGCCCTGCTAAGAGGATAATGAGGCCCAAACACAGATAAGGAGGCCCCCAACGGAGAGGAGGCCCCTAATTTAAAAAAGGAGTCACCTAGGAGAGGGTAGGAGTCCCCAGAAATCAAGAGAGTGTCAAAAATGGCACGGAGGAAACCAGGATTGCAAAGGAGGCCCCAACACCGGAAAGGAGGGCACAGAATATGAGAGAGGCCCTAAGACGGAAAAGGAAGCCAGTGGATATGAGATGAGGTTTCGGAACGCAAAAGCAGGCCCCAAACAGGTGAGGTTCCACCGAGATAGAAAAGGACGATCCAGAGACGTGGCAAAGACACCTAATTGGGAAGAGAACGACACAAGATTGGAAATGAGACCTCATGATGAACGAGGAGGCCCCTAAAATAGGAGAGAAAGGCCATTGGATAAGAGAAATGGCTCCCAGGCGAAAAGAAGGCTCGAAGACGGCTAAGAAGGTCCCCGGGAAATAACAAGGCCAATAAGATAGGAAAGGTTGCCAGTAATTTGGCAGAGGAGGTGCCTGGAAGAGAAGAGGAGTCCACCAGGAGATAAGAGACCACCCCTAAGATGGGTAAAGATCGAATCCACACGCAGAGCAGGAGGCCCCAAGACGAGAGGAGGCCCCTAATTTGACAAAGAGGCCTCAGAAACAAATGAGGAATCTGCCGGACTCGAGAGGAGTCCCTCAAGAAGGAGTAGGTCTCCAGGGCCAAATGAGACCCCGAAAACTGGAAAGAGTTCCCAGGAAATGAGAGGAGGCCCTTAAGATGGGAGTGGTAGCAGGTATGGAAGAGGTGAGGTTTCCAAAATTGAAGATCCTCAAAACGGGTAAGGATTTGCCATGATAAAGGAAGAGGCCCACGAGGCGTGGCAGGAGGCCCCTAATTTGGCAGAGAATGCCCCTCGAAGATGAGAGGAACCCCATGCCTTGTTAAAGGGTCCCCAGAATGCAAGAGGAAGCCCTCCAAGACGGGAGAGGAGGACCATTGAATATGGAGGAGGGTAGGACACACAAGGAGACGTCGAAAACCAGTAAAAGGCCTAGGAAATAGACGAGACCCTTAAGACGCACAGGAGGCCTATAATTGCAAGAAGAAACCATTAAGAAATAGTAGATGTCGTGTCGGGTACTTTAAAATCACGATATGGGCCCCAAAAGATCCGGCGGGGCCCCCGCAAATTATGCTGAGCCTGGGGTACCAAAATTCACGCCCGACCACCACAATCATGCCAGGGCACGACAGGTCGTACCGGCCCCAACAGTCTGATTGGGACGAAAACAAATGAAGCCGGAGCAACGAAAACAATCCGACATGGATAATAGCTTGGGGGCCCAACAATGACGCCAAAAGCACCCAAAGCGCATTGGACCCCCAAAAGTGTCGAGGCCGCTATAGCTCGCGCTAGGGATCCAAGGAATGACGTCGGGGCCCAAAAGATCACATTGGACTAAAAAGTCGCGTCGTAGCCCTTGAAAATCACACTGGAGGCCCAGAAGGTCGCACCGGGGCCCCAAAGTTGCAGCTGCCCCAAAAATCAATCCTTAATCGGAATGTCACTCTGGGACAAAAAAACTCCTTCAGTGGCCGCAGTGTTATATCAAAGGGCAAATGCCCCTCCATCCTGAGAGGGATAAGCTCCCAATAATCGTGCCGGGGCCACACAAATCGCGCTGGGACCACCAAAATTCGCGTCGGTCCACAAGAATTCGCGTATGGGTCTCCAAATAAATACGGCGAGCCCCGGAAAACTCGCTCCGAGGCCCGAAAAATTGCAACAGGAACCGCCAAAATCGCGTTGAGGCCACAGCTAAATACAACGCGTCCCACAAACTCGAACCAGGCACCTCAAATATCGCGCTCGGGACCCACAATTCCCATCGGTAGTCCCGTCGAGGCTCTCAAAAATTGGCGTCTTGGGCCACACGTAAGTACAGTGTAACCACAAACACCGGACCGGTATCCGAAAAATCAAGCTGGAGCCCTCCAAAATAAGGAGGGATTCCAACAACTAAATGCCCAGGTTAAAAAATGGCTCTGGAGCACCGAACATATTATCAGATGCCTTCACAAATTGCATACGGCACCGAAAAACAAACCGGATCTCGAACAATCGAGGTGGGATACAAAAACATGGCGCCAAGGGCTCGAGAAATCAGGCCGGGATTCGGACTTTAAAAATCAGAAAGACTTCACAAAAAATCGTATTGAGCCCAGAAAACTGGGGTTGGGTTTCCGGAACCACGCGCCTAGGCGCGATAAGCCTCTCTGGGACCTAGAAACATCGTACCGGAGCCCAAAAATTGTACTGGGGCCCCACAACTGTGCGTCAGAAGCCCAAAATAGACACATCGGGACCCTAAGAGCACAACGGGGCCGAAAATACAACTGGCCCTCCAAAGCGCACAGAGTCTCACAAAAAGCGACAGGGCCTTAACACATGAGTTGCAGCCATAAATATACATACCGGGAGGTCTAACAAATATACCGGAAGCTCTCAAAGCACACAGGGGACATGATAACGCACAAGGACCTGAAAAAGTGGTTGAGGCCGCAAAAGGCAACATGGTTCCAAAACAAACAAAAAGACCGGGCGCCAAATAAACACATCGGGGTCTTCGAAAACGCCCTGACACGTCAAAAAAACCTCGGTGCGCAAAAATGCAACAAACCATAAACGAGCAAGGGGTTCGAAAATGTTTTAGGCCCCGAACAAAAATGGATTGGAGCCATAATACACAATCATAGAGCAAGAAAGACGCAATGGGTCCAAAAGAATGCTGAGGCAGGGCCTCGGTTCGGTAGCCAATCTGGGAGGATAGCAGCAAAGATATGAAGTGCATCAAACCTCAGCGGAAACCGCATTTCATAACTACCAGAAAATGTGGAAAGTAGGAAACTAATGATCGAATTTAATCAATCGACTTTTCGCAGCGAACGCCCATACGAAGCATTCCATCACGTCAAATATGACGCAATTGTATCATGTGGCAGCAATTAGCAAAACGCAGAAGGCCTCGCAGAGGCCGTAGCATCGCAAGAAGTGTGGCGAATGCACCGAATACGAAAGATGGGCGTGCACGTGCACTGACGTTGCCGTCGTGGCGACTGGGTGCTATGAACTGGAATGCCTGAAATTGTGAAATTTTGTATTTTAAAGTGGTGGGTAATACATTTTAAATTGAAGTTGTGGGCCTAATACATCTTCGAAACACTGCTAGTTTTAGGGCTTCGTTGCTTTTTGTGCACCGAGTATGTTTTACGTGGCAGGGCGTTTTCGAAGATCCTGATGTGTTTATTTAGCTCCCGGTCGTTTTGTACGTTTTGGAACCATGTTGTCTTTCGTGGCTCAGCCTCTTTTTCAGGCCCTGTGCGTTCTTATGGCCCCTGTGCGCCTTGCGAGCTTGCAGTGTATTTTTTCGAGCTCCCGGCATGTTTATTTAGGGCTGCAACGCATGTTTTAAGGCCCTATCGCTTTTGGGAGACTCGGTGCGCTTTGGAAGGTTAGTTGTATTTTCGGGCACCGTTGTACTCTTAGGGTCCGGTTGTGTATATTTGGGGCTTCTGATGCATATTTGTGGGGCCCCAGTACGATTTTGGGGCTTCGGTGTGATTTTTATGGGTCCCAGCGCGACTTATCGCGCCCAGGCGCGTGGTTCCGGGGACCCAACGCCAGCTTTCTGTGCTCAACGCGATTTTTGTGGATCTTTTCTGGGTTTTATGTCCGAATCCCGGCCTGATTTTTCGAGCCTCTGGCGCCATGTTTTTGCATCCCACCTCGATTTTCGAGATCCGGCATGCTTTTCGGTGCCATACGCAATTTTGAAGGCATCTGGAAAAAATGTTCGGTGCTCCAGAGCCATTTTCCTGATCCGGACATTTATTTGTTGGAATCTCTCTTTTTTGGAGGGCTCCAGCTTGAATTTTGGGATACCGATCCGGTTTTGTGGTATAGGTGTAATTTCAGCAGTGTGAGGTAACTTATCAAGGTACCAAAGAAAACCTTAGAACTGGGTGGTGAAGTTAGGGCTGAAATCCGACCAATCAGAAACCATAGTGGTAGATTAGGTCCCTCCACAGGACAATTTAGTTGAGGACTAATTATATTATTTCGAAATGTCCCCTTGACAACATAGCGGTCGAAATCCAAGGACTTTTTAATGGGCGTAGGTGCCTCCCCTTCCCCTGCAAATCCGTTTGCCCCCTGCTGCTTGACGCAAATATAGGTACTCCACTGGTCCCTCAATAATTTTCCGAAACATACGCCCATGGGGCAAAACCAACATTGAGAGGACAAATTACCCCTCACAAGCATACAATACAACATCCATGCCCCATATAAAATGGGATGAATGATGTTTTTAAATGCATTTTCTTCCAACAAAATTATTTTCTGTTATTACAGCCTGCATGATTAGAGCTTCCCAGCTTCCATACCTTCCCAGTCATTTACAAAACGGTACAGCACAACGAAAACGATGGGCGTAACTGCGTGGAATTTGAAGGTTTGGATTATGTATGCACTGACATTGTTGCATTGTTGCATTGTCATTTATGCATTGCTGTTCAATGCTTATTCTTGCCGTGAATTTATTCGCTGAGGATATATTTTAGCTCGTGTGACAGTTGCCTTGTAGCCAGCACCAAATGTTATAAAAATAAACAAATTCCTAAGATGGCGCTCAGAAAACCAATGCAATCCACTTCTCGTTGTCACCTTTGCGAAATTGTCGTCCTATGACTGAAAAATGATCGTTCAAGCTTTGCTTATGACATCAAGCTGGTGGGAATAAATAGCAGTAGTGATGAATCTAGCTATATTCAATTAGACTTGGAGGACTTAAAAGTGGGTTGATCAATGGCAGATATGTGTAAGATATGCTTAGCACCAGCCCCGCCAGCTCGCTGCGATCTAGAGGTCAGCGGGAAGATTCGAGAAAGCATTGAGACGTTGGTTTGTTTTGGCACTTATGTATTTATCCAAATATTACTTATTTATACCCTGGTATGACCCAGTTTTCAGCGAAAATTATTAGTGCTATTGCGTTTTGAGTAAATGATGGACCATGCCAAGAACAAACAAAACACCAATATCAAATCATGTTCCCCATTCTCGAACCGTAGTAAGAGCCTGAAAACAATATGAGACCCTAACACAATGGAGGCCCCCTTCGGGGAACAGGAGGCCCCCTTCCGACCTTGCCCCCCTGGAAGAATTTCGTGGCGACGCCACTGGCCATACCTACATATTCTTAGTAGGCATTGCACGAGGAAACATCCTGATGAGCGTAGACTGCTGAACAACTCGAGTTTTGGTGAAGGAGGAAACATAGTCACATAATTCAAAACCCTGGTAAGTATCTAGTCAAATGTATTTCATGGCCATCCGTGAGTTTTGATTCCGGAGTCAGGCTGCATTCCCAGTTAGTTGAGTTGGCGGATGGGGCCACATAATAGCCACATATATTTGACATTATTGCACTTCAAGGTAATTTTTGAATTATCGAAAAAATGTGTATATTGAATATCGTGTATGGATATTAATGTCATGATGCCATTCATTTCCTCTGCAAATGCTCACTTTTCAGTTGGCTTTGGTCATCAAATTAAAATTTGGTGCGCAAACGAGTCCTTGCATCAACTTAATGAAGTTCATAGGTATATTCGAAAAGTGGGTTTGAAAAATCCCATGCCTGCCTTAAAGCACGAATTTCCCACCTTTATGTAAGTCACATACATTTCCTAGGAAATGCAAAATGAGTCAACTTTTCATCTGACCTTGGACTGCACGGGAACATAGTTACAGATCGGTCCCCCTTGAGCCCATCTGTCAGCAGGTATGCAAGAGGTAGGCACCTTTGTCAGGTTTGGATTGGCAGTATTAGTCCGCACCCTTTAACCGAAGATTCGCTGCAGTCTGGCTAGGGTAATTAGGTGTTAAAAGTCAGCCTGGGGATGGGTTGGATTGATGCTTTGGAATCCTGGATGAGAAGAAGAGTAAACTTGGAGGCATTCAACTTTGAACAGGATAATATTGCTGCTATTTCTGACAGTAAAACTCTTATGATTCCAAGTCAGCTTCTGGCATGCTTATCAATGGCAATAAGTGTGCAATAATTTTAAAGCAACTCCATTCAATCTTTTGGCAGAAAAAATGCAGTGGATATTTTTCAGACGGTGATATTCTGGATCTTCATTGAGCCAGTGAACCTGCAGCATTGTTCAGAGGTGAAGATTGAGGTGAGGTTCAGAGGTGAGGTGAGGTGAGGTGAGGTGAGGTGAGGTTCAGAGGTCCAGATTGCAAAATGTGGCAGGTCCATGCACAGTGCACAACTAAGAATCTTTGGTTTCGGCTTGAGAACCCATGTGCATCTGAGGCATTCCCAAAATTTACTAAATTCATAGATGACAAGGCTGTTGCCGATACTACAATGCAATGCATCCCTAGGGCATGCATAACTTACAAACCGGCACGTGTTCACCTTAGTACACTCCAAAATATAGTACCGCACATGCAAGATATTGTCAAACTAGTCTTGTTTGACAGTCTGGCCCCTGATTACCTAGCGATGCCCCAAAGTCCATCTAGGAACCCCCTCATTTTAGTGGCACCTATATTTGTCACGTCTATTTTTGTCTAGGATGGCGAAGACTTATCCTAGCTGTATATTGTGGTAACACTGAAAGTATGGCCTGACGTAACTCGTAGCCTATTGCACATACACGTTCAGACAGTGCCAGGGCACCTCCAGATTTTTACTTCAACGTCAGGCATGCCATGAAAAGGGCACCTTTCCTCTAAAATCATGAAATAAATAAGACATTTTGATAGAAATGGCGCATTTAGAATGGGTCGCAAAACAGCTGCATTTATCCATGCTACTTTTTCCTATGCATTTTGTTTTCGTAGCTATTTGGTACATGGCTGTCTCCTTTAATGACAATCATGCATTGGTATTGCACAGTGTTTTGGACTGGAATGAAAAAGAACACATTTTGCAGATGGCACAGACATGGGCCTCAGTTGAGAGTTACTGAGCAAAGTGCCCACCAGTGAACATATCCAAAATGCTCTGTACTCTGCCCAGCAACCAAGGCCATGTTAACATAGACATATTGGCAATCTAAGAGTGCATACCCACTAACACAACAAGTGTGTTTATTTCTGAAAATCATTGGAGGTACACAATACATGAAGGGAATATGCGGTTGTCAAAGTTCACACAAATCGAAATATTCAACTTTAATGAAGACAAAATAAACAAACAGGCTTGGAGAACGAGTAGATGTACAGCTTTCATTGGTGCCCTGATCAGTTTGTATACAACAATTGCGCTTGCGGCGAAGAATTGTATAAATACACATAATGCAAATATATGAGTTCAGCTTATGGCATATCACTCAGCATGGTAAAAAAGCTTGTCTTCAGACGTGTCGAGGATTGTCCAGCCCCCCCCCCCTCCTACCCCCCACCCCACCCCACACTGCAGATATAAAAAATATCAGCGGTCAAAAACTTCCGCTCAATTGTACATAATTTAATACTGCGTACAAAACTGAACAAATCGTCGTTTTCAACCAATTGTGCACTTTCGCCTAGAATATCGCGCAAGCTTGTTTGTGTGTGGCTGGACCCGAGAAGTTGCCTGCGCTTGTTTCGTGCTGCGGATGGAACGGCAAAACGTGGCGAATGCTCGAGTGCGGATCGCGACGTTGGCATCGTGGTCTTCTTTCAGCACCTAGTCGATAGTGGTGTGTCACCCTAGCCGAAGTTGGCAATTGATTTCTTGCCTTGACGTTCAAGAAGATGATGACCAGGCGTTTATCTTAGGTGCTATTCTTGTTAATTTGTTATCATCTAGGCTGTTCCATCTCATCCGCCACTTCCAGGAGCGGAAATAAGGGATGTGCCCACTGGAGGCATGTTCCCCGACCCAATGGAAATGTGTGGCCTCTACGGCCGGGTAAGGCGCCCCTTCATGAGTGCTCGAATGCATCCCCCTCCCACTCATCAAATTTTTCAGCCAAAAACGCTCTTCATATAAAAAGGCGACACTCCCTCGCTTTCGGCCGGAGTTTTCCGCCGGAAGCGGAAATGTCCTCCGAAGAAATGTGCTCTCCTGATGAGAATTTCAGAACCAACCCCTAGCCACTTCGCTCCAATGTATTTTTGTTGTTTGGGAAAAGTGTTAAGTGGCAGGCAGCGTATGCATGGCGCCAGCGACGACCTCCTAGCAGTCTTATACACTCACTCATTACCAGCGGTGGCGACATGAACGGGAATCCAACAAAATCGCACTGTCTTAGCTTCTCGTTCCAGTGATGTTATTCGTAATAAGGCAGAATGTATTAGCGGATTATACGGGCTACTATGTGCAGATAACGATATCAAATTGCCAAGGAAGTCTGTAAAAATGTCGTTTAATTTTCAACATTTCTATATTTCGTCCCAACATTTCTATACAACGAAACGCTTTGTTTCAAAATGGTCGTCCATAACTGGTAGCGACTTTGTCGAAGAGCTAGCCGGATGGAAGGGCATGCTTTTCATGGTGACTGGTGAGCTGATGACCTTTGATCCGTATACGAACCAGTCGTTGGCTCGCTGAAAATGTCACACTACAGGCGCTGCGACGGCGCCGCCTCATCGGTTCCTGGCCCGAGGAGCCATCATGTGACCAATTACAATGCATAGCCCTCAAAATGCGTGAATTCACATAGTCTTTTGTAGTAGGGTTTCAGGGAGAGGGAAGTGCTATACATCCCAAAAACAACCCGTTTCGAAATTCATGGAAAAACTTGAAAGTTACGAAATCAACAGAATTGTACCAGAAACTGAAAATAAAACCACCTTTTGTGAAAACATGCTAGGGCATGACGAAGGAGTCTGCCTTCTGTACTTGTTCAAACTATTTTCTTTTCAACAATGATAGCCAAACGAAACAGTGCGTTATTATTTCGATGGATACGAAAGCTTTGCAGAGCGATGTTTCGTGTGAGAATGGCTATTTTTGTGGTGACACTACCCAGGCCCTGGATCCCAATGCTGACACTCTGACACATTTTACGACCCCTGCGAGTGAGATAAAGCCGGGAAGCAGTGACTGGGATGGTCTGTCACGTAGCATTGAACTACCTCACGCAAGCGCCGGTAGCTAGTTTGAGCAGTTATTTGCAGTTTTCTCCCGATGCACGATGTGCAGCTGCGTGCAGAAGCTGTGCACAGCTTGGCCAAGACACCGCTCTAGAGAGGCTAGGGTGCCCGGAAAAAAAGTCCACGGGGTATGAATCGTATTTCTGGAAAAGCTTTCCGTCTTCAATGATCCGAATTTCAAATTCGCTTGCCTAGGTATTTTCCCACTTTACACATCAACACATGTACGGAACGGGAGTTGGTGCACAACCCGCTCCCGCTTGGAAGAGAAGCAAACTAGAGGAGCATAACAAAAACCATGAGGTTCGGGATGATAGGTTCTTTCGGTCGGTATCTAATTGTTTATAATTGAATGACCTTCCAGCGTGGGTTGGCATGCTGCTAAACATCTAAAGAAGTAATTCACTTGGTGTGTCCGTTAAAACGTGGCCTTATCATTGCAGAAACCTCAACGTGTCCGAATTATCCCTGGAAGAGGATCCCTCGTGCGCACGTTGAATGGTGTCCATTTGTTCCTATATGCATTGGCTGTGGCCAACCCAATCAGTTAACGCTTGCTAGAAATGTAAATGTGCTGGGCCTCACATTTGATCTCTTTGGCGTGCGCCATTGTGCATGGAGCTCTCTTGTGAACTGCGTAGTAATGGGGCAGTATTCGGCTCCTCATTTCCCCAAATTATTTATCTTTAGACGTTTGTCTTTTCCCGCATGACGGTGGCATTGATGACATATTGGTCCAGCAGCCGAAAATGAGGTGTTTTGTGTGTGCGTACGTTTCTCAGCGTGCTTTCGCACCCAGGCACAGGATAAACTGGGTGTCCAAAGTGCGGCCAGCATGGTGGTCCGACCAGGCTCGGAGCGTTAACAGGCGTGCAATTTGTTTGGAAATACTCATAGTGGACGTATTAGCAGCATGCGGAGCAATATTTGACAATTGGAGTGAACAACTTATAGATATATTACAAAGTTCAACTTTATCCTAACCGATTAGGTCAATCTCCCGTCTAATATGCAAACTGATACATGCTGATCGTGAGACCCTGTTATCTAGAACACGTTGGATTTCGTTGTGTCACTCGAGTTTCCTCATTTCCTATCAGGAGCAGATCTGGTGCCAAACGCCGCTTCGTACGCGTGCGCACGCGAAAACTGAGAATACTCAAAGAAAACTACTTTGGTATTGCTGTATTTAAAAGAGCACATGGAGCGCTTGTCCTCAATGCCATTCATACCCCTTTGACGCTTCTTCCTGTCACCGTTGTGGAAATGCATAAGTGGAATTGTACTATTGTATTTGATCCGACGATAGGAGCAACACCCTAGCGTTGTTTTAGCTCTAGCCAATGTCAATTTCACTGCAGAATGAACTGCGAAGATAGTTATGGGGGAGCCTGGGTCTAGTTGATACGTGGGATGGTTGATACAACAGTATTTTCTCCAAGAGTATGAAGCCGTTTGCCATGGCTACCGCACATGTTGTTACTGGCACCTCTTCTAGAGTTAAAAACAAGCGGAAGTCCTTTCGGCCCGTCGCTGCGGAATGGTGACGATATGGCACATTTTTGGAGCGAAAGGAAAATTTCAAGGTTTGCGCTTCAACTTTACTTAATTTGTCGCTCACTTGCTAACTTCTTTGGTGTCGGTTTTCATTACCATGTTCTCTCAGCTTTGTAACGGTGAAATGTTTTCGTCGGTTGCCGCTACACTGTACTCGCACTGTTGCATAACATGTTGCAGCCTGCACCAGAAAATATGCGGCTTAAATTGATGCAGTCTGCATATACTTAATCAGCCTGTACCAACACCAGCCTGTGTCAACGTGTTGTGGAGTGGTAATGAAATAAAAATGGCATTCCATAAATGGAATAAGCCATGAGCTAGGACTCAAACCAGTAGTATTACTGTGAGCGTGAAGTATGGTTCTTTCATATGTAAGCTAATGCCACCTATGAATAATATATTTTATTTAACTTACATTTTATCAACGTACCGCATCATCAGCAACAAGTTACCCATATAGCGGGGTAAGTTGATGAACCGGTGTTGCGCGATATTGTGTTCTTTGGTGGAAAGCCTGGTATGGTATGCCACGAACACATTGTTATCAGGGGTGATACTAGAGGGCTTAGGCTTGGCGTAGGTGTTGCTATCTCCTCGCTACCCTTCCAAAGTGATGAGTTATTTTGAGTTTCGCCAAAAGTGTATCAATTACACACGGTTTCTCCTACACCGCACTATGTTTTATTTTATATTCCTGTGGAGGTCCACTATGACCATCCTACACTCATACCGGCTGGATGACCGCCTGATAAATAAATATAACGCCATCCCTCATTGGTGCCCTGCCATACCGGCTCGATGACCGCCTGATAAGTACACAAAACGCCATCCCTCAACGCCATCCCTCACTGGTGGTCTGCCATACCAGCTCGATGACCGCCAGATAAGCATATAAAACGTCATCCCTCACTGGTGGCCTGCCATGCAGGCTCGATGACCGCCTGGTAAGTACATAAAACACCATCCCTCGCTGGTACCCTGCCATACCGGCTCGATGATCGCCTGATAAGTATATATAACGCCATCCCTCACTGGTGCCCTGCCATACCGGCTCGATGGCCGCCTGACAAGTGCATAAAATGCAATCCCTCGTTGGTGCCCTGCCATACTGACTATAATCTGGTCGGCACACACGACAAACGTGGCACCCGGTGGCGCGTTGTGCAGCACGACAAAACGTGGTACCCGGTGGCACGTTGTGCAGCACGACAAAACGTGGCACCCGGTGGCACGTTGTGCAGCACGACAAAATGTGGCACCCGGTGGCACGTTGTGCAGTACGACAAAACGTGGCACCCGGTGGCACGTTGTGCAGCACGACAAAACGTGGCACCCGGTGGCACGTTGTGCAGCACGACAAAACGTGGCACCCGGTGGCACGTTGTGCAGCACGACAAAACGCCACTTGCCGTCTGATGGGGCGCCTACGACCCACCGGGGACCATCCACCAATATCTGCGGCGGCGTCGGACCGCCATGAAACCACCTGAGAGCAGCCACCAATAACTACCGACTTACGGCGCTCGTTGGTGGCCAGGTGTTGCTCTGAACACCTGCGCTGTGCCCCAGACCAGTGCAGCACGTGGCACGCGCACACAAACCAGTCGGGGCCAGGTGCGCTTCTCGAGTAATCGTTGCTCTATTCAGCTAATGTCTTTCTGGAAGGTTATCCAGTGCTGACGGGTTCTGGGGTGGATCCAGGAATGTTGATGGGGAGTGGCACCATTTCCCCGGAAGGGCGTTATTTTCCAGGAGGGACGCCACTGATTTTGGGTGAAATGTTCAAGGTAGTGGAAGGGAGAGGATTCCACAAGCGTTCTGCAGAGGCGCCGATTGTACCCAGAGAAGCGTCTTTTCTACTTAGGGAGGCACCTCCGGCATTTGGGTGGGTGCGCTTAAGCATTCTGGATGGGCTTCTTTCAGTCAGAGGGGTGCCGCTCTCCATGCAAAGGGATGAACTCTCCACCTCCGCCAGCGATACCTCCCCACAAAGGTATCGGGCGCGAGGCGCCCCTGGGAAGGTCTTCGATCGATGCATCTTCCATCCCAACCTAGAAGTTCTGTCCCAACGAATCCCTGGGAATTCGGCGCTCTGCCTCTGATAACGCTTCCGGATTTTCCCTTGCTCCGTCACCAATGTTATTATTGTGGGCAAGCGCCCAGCGGGGAGGGGGTTGACTGGCCATGGCCCCTCCCCATATGACCAGGCTGAGTATTGAGTGAACGTGGCCTAAGGCTCTGTTCTCGCAAATACCAGCCGAGCTGCTAGGCCTGGTCCCTCCCGGGGTACTTTTCTGGATGCGCCACTTATCATAGGTGTCTATTTCAAACAGCCTCGGGGTCTTATAATGCAGCAATATAAGGCGGGGCGATACACTCGTTGGCCCCCTGTTTAAGGTTCCATTATGCCCCACATATTGACAAATATTTATCCCAACACTACTAGACTGAAACATGGCACATTGAACAAAGAACTCAAGTGTAAAATAGAATCCTGCACCTTCACTTCATCACCATTGGCTGATATTTTCCAACCATGTCGAGAATGCACACGATGGCTATGCTTGTGACATTCAATAAGCCCATGGCTTGACACCAGACGCCAGCTTGCATTGGTCAGACCTGTTCTGGCAAGATAGGGTCGGATCGACTCACACTCGTATAGCCGCCGGCTGGGAGTGTCAGTGGGCAACTGGCCCGATAAGGCCGGGCACGCGGTCACTGGGCGCGCCAGACGAGCCGATACGTTGCCGGCACGTTAAGCTCCCGGTCAAAATCCTGCCGCTCCACTGGAGTTCACAGATCGGGTCGTCAGGCTAGGGTTCACGCAACGAGCTCCCTTTATCATAGAATCCTGATCCATAGAGCCATTCGATCCAAATGAATATCTGGGCTAAATTTATATTAAGAAACAATTATGATCTATGTGGTGAAGTGCCAAACAGAGATCGGTGTTTATGTGTCTCGCAATCATTGAGTAGCCAGCCGGATATAAACATCAGTGTTGCACAAATGAAAGCTTTCCACATCCCACCTGTGTGGGGCGACTCGACCAAGGCTTAGCTGAAATAGTCGGCAGATATGCATATTGGTTGTTCTCACCAGTTGAGCCAGGTAGTAGTTTCTCATGTGCAGTTTTTAGTTCTCCTTTTGTCCTCGTGTCCTATTACGCACCACTTCTCGCTGCGAATAGAATGCGAAAATGTGTACTTGTGCAATGGAAAAGTGCAAGTACAACTCCGGAACACACTGCCATGTAGCATCACACACCCCGATTTGCATGTTGCACCGTAAACATCAAATCTGAACAGCTACGTAACTGCGTTGTCGTCTGTGCTCAACACAAATCGGCTGGCGCGCAGACGACACACATTAATATAAACACCAAGCGGTATTGCGCGCTTCTCGGCGCCGCCCGTGGCGTGCTGTCAGCCGCACACCACAGCTGCGTTCGTCGGCGCCGCGTGCCCAGATGTGAGAAGAGCCACAGCAGAAATTGTCCAGGATCCGGTCGTCTCAAGTCGGGTGCATCCAGCCGGCGGCCGCTGGCTCCTTTCATCTCTTCACGCTGACAGTTTTCGACTCATTTTCAGCCGAGTGAAATGACGGAATAGAACCGCAGCAGACTGCGGCGCGCGGCGCGATGGCGCGTTGATTAGAAAGTTTTCGGCCGCGAGGAGCCGGAGAGATCTGTTGGATTTACGGCGATGATAAGCACATTCAATTAAGCTGAAGTGCGTGGTAGAGGTGATGAAACTAGCGTCACACCCGGGGAGCTGATGACAGCCGGCTGTGCCCCCGGCGTCGTCGCTGATGACATCCAGATTATTAACACCGTAGTTGATTCCTGTTGGCCAGCTAATGCAAGGTGTGTATGTGTGTTGAGAGGGAAGGCTGTGGATGTACGATGTGTATGTGTGTGTTGAGAGCGAAGGCTGTGGATGTACGATGTGTATGTGTGTGTTGAGAGGGGAGGTTGTGGATGTACGATGTGTATGTGTGTGTTGAGAGGGAAGGCTGTGGATGTACGATGTGTATGTGTGTGTTGAGAGGGGAGGATGTGGATGTACGATGTGTATGTGTGTGTTCAGAGGGGAGGTTGTGGATGTACGATGTGTACGTGTGTTTTGAGAGGGGAGGTTGTGGATGTACGATGTGTACGTGTGTGTTGAGAGGGGAGGTTGTGGATGTACGATGTGTATGTGTGTGTTCAGAGGGGAGGTTGTGGATGTACGATGCGTATGTGTGTGTTTGGAGGGGAGGTTGTGGATGTACGATGTTCATGTGTGTGTTGGGAGAGGAGATTGTGGATGTACAATGTGCATGTGTGTGTGTTGAGAGGGGAGGTTGTGGCTGCACGATGTGTATGTGTGTGTTGAGAGGGGACATTGTGGATGTACGATGCCTATGAGTGTGTTGTGCGTGCTGGGTCGAATAAAGCCTGCATATGTTGGACAGCGTAAGGTCTATGGGTGGTGGATCGTGTAAAGCCCGCAGATATCGGATCGCATGAGACCTACGAATGTGGGATCGCATAAGGCCCGTGGATGCTGGATCTCATAATGCCTACATATATGGGATCGAGCAAACCCTACCAATGTTGGACCATGCAAGATCTATGGACATTTAATTTGTAAAACCTACAGATGTTGGATCATGCAAAACCTACGGACCCTGGCCTAGCGTTGCCCAACCCAACCTAGTGTACGGGTGTTTCGTCGCGTAAAGCCCTTGTACTTCCATTCGCATCAAACTTACGGATAACGAAACTTACCCGACCGAACCTGGTCAATTCCAACCTCACCTAACCTAACCAAACATATCCTGCATATGTTGGATCTCGTATAGCCTACAGATCCTAACGTAACCTAACCATGCGTATGTCAACCTAACCCAACCTAGCATAACGAAAACAAAATAAAGTGTTGGTGCCTGAAGGATCAAGTTCTAGAGAATATTCAACAAAGAACTATTGTACAAACACATTCACCTTCATTTCATCGCCATTAACTAATATTTTCCAACCATATTCAATCGTTGACAACAGCTGAAAGTTTAAACCTGCGCATAATCGCTTCCAGCAGCCGCCGGCGAGTTCCAGTCGCCGCCAGTGTCGGCGGGTGTTTTGGATGGATACAAGCGCAGTCTCCATCTGGAACACCCACACGATTACTCGGAGGACCTTATTCTATTACATTATGTCATGATCCACCAGCAAGTTTAGCGATAATTGCGGTGCCGATCCATAATCCCATCGATCCCTGTGTTCCAAAGGCAGGGTATGACACATATGGTTACGTTTTCGTAGGTCAAGTGCTGTTTATTAATCAGATAAGTTTGGTGACGTACGTCCACATTTGCTTAGGGGCCTAGGAGGGCTTTCGGGCCTAGCATGCATGGCTGTGACGGTCTATTATCATGGATTCTCGAGTGGCAACCGGCATTAATTGAGTAATTATTGTTTTTTTTCCGGACGCGGGTATTACACGACGCGTGCAAAATCGCGAGTACAACGCTGCGAATTTCTTGTTATCTACTTTCTGGGCACGTGAACGAAGACAAAACCGCAAATTAAAATGCGCAGAAAATATATACAGGAAATACGCAGATTACAGCGGGTGGAGCCAAACCCAGATCGGAATTAGCCGCCCGATAATAGTGCCAAGTGTGGGCCTCGCCGCACTGCTGCCATCTCGGCAGCTGAGAGGGTGGGGGTGGGGTGGGGGTGGGGGGTGGCACGGCACGAGATGAGGCCGCGGGCAGCCCGTCGGGAAAAACAAAGCCATTCGCTTGGCCGGCGATGCTTTATCGGGTTTGGAATGCGCCGTCCAAGCGCGCGATTACGACCTCCAGAGTCGGGCAAATGAGAGCGTGAGGACCGTGGAGTGGGGACCTGCCAGCAGAACGGGGTCACGCCTTCAGGCCAGCACAGCGGTACAACATATAGTAGCTCTGTGTGCACCACACCATGGCAGGAAAAATGAGAACGTGAGGACCGTGGAGTGGGGACCTGCCAGCAGAACGGGGTCACGCCTTCAGGCCAGCACAGCGGTACAACAGATAGCGGCTCTGTGTGCACCACACCATGGCAGGGCAAATGAGAGCGTGAAGACCGTGGAGTGGGGACCTGCCAGCAGAACGGGGTCACGCCTTCAGGCCAGCACAGCGGTACAACAGACAGCGGCTCTGTGTGCACCACACCATGGCAGGACAAATGATAACGCGAAGACCGTGGAGTGGGGACCTGCCAGCAGAACGGGGTCACGCCTTCAGGCCAGCACAGCGGTACAACAGACAGCGGCTCTGTGTGCACCACACCATGGCAGGACAAATGAGAACGTGAGGACCGTGGAGTGGGGACCTGCCAGCAGAACGGGGTCACGCCTTTAGGCCAGCACAGCGGTACAACAGATAGCGGCTCTGCGCACACTGGAGCAGGACAATATTGGATATATATATATATATATCCAAGGCAATATATATATATATATATATATATATATATATATATATATATATATATATATATATAAATATATAGATATCCAAGGAAGAAGGCCTTTGGCCGAAACGTTGGTAATGTGTTTGTTGGTGAAAATATAGTTTTTTTATCATTGTGCCACTTATGTATAACTTGGCAAAAATAGTATTCATATATATATATATATATATATATATACGTGTGCGCGTATGTATGTCTTGCATTATTTTAATGGTACACATTACAAATCACATCGAGGTTACATTTTCTTTAAGTGTTAATAACCCTCCCCGTCTTTCCGGTCATATCCTCACACACCGTCTCGGGGGGGGGGGTGATAACCCCCTATAATCTCCAAACTAAGCATCCCACGAAAACGAGAGGTGTCATCGGAACGCGCTCGACGAGTAGGGCCAGACACCAACCCCAAATTTGTATTCCCTTAAAAGTGACGTGACTCGGGGGCTAGGTTTTCATGATTTACATCATGTTTTTGGCTCTGGGGAGTTCATTTTGGGGGAGATTTGAAAAACCAAAAATTATTTGGAATCAGAAAAGGAAGGCAAAATCGACCATGGCCCTAAAATGTTTGCCCACCCACCCAACAATCATTTTTTTTTTACTTTCAAATCTTTGAGTTTTCTTTTATTTCTATTTTTCTGATCTGACCGCACGATTTTGACACAACATGCCAAATTGATGTGGAAAAAGGTATGCCAAATTTCGATGCGCTGCCACGCGCCGTTTTTCCAATATCCGCGGAAACTCTCATGGGGGGGGGGGCATATAAACATAGCCCCCTCCCCCCCCCACCCCAAACGGCGCGGGTTAACTTTTCGAGCATTCGTCTATCGTTTCGGGCCTTCTTCATTATCTGACAGTTATCACACGTTGGAAGACAAGCCGTTTTATTTTCCACGAATCTCCTGTGACAAGTTGACAAGCACACCTCCCAATGGCTATCTCCTGCGACAAGTTGACAGGCACACCTCCCAATGGCTATCTCCTGTGACAAGTTGACAAGCACACCTCCCAATGGCTATCCTTGCTGCCGTTTTATTTTCCACGAATCTCCTGTGACAAGTTGACAGGCACACCTCCCAATGGCTATCTCCTGTGCCAAGTTGACAAGCACACCTCCCAATGGCTATCTCCTGTGACAAGTTGACGAACACACCTCCCAATGGCTATCTCCTGTGACAAGTTGACAAGCACACCTCCCAATGGCTATCTCCTGTGCCAAGTTGACAGGCACACCTCCCAATGGCTATCTCCTGTGCCAAGTTGACAGGCACACCTCCCAATGGCTATCCTTGCTGCCGGTCTCACCCGGAGCCCAGTTACATGAAAATCCACGATATTTGAAACCTAGATCATCACTTCATAACAATCCACCCTACAGCAATACTACATTTCATTTAAGGAAGGTCTTCGCGAGTGATTTTTTTTTCTCTGGAACTTCAGATATTTGAACGAATTTGACTTACAATTCAGCGTTCATGAATCACAACCGTTCATCTTTTTCATGAATAATAATAAATTTGTCCGTTAGTCGTCATGAGCGGACAAAATGCTGGCGGCGCCACTCTGGTGGTGGGTTTATGAAGGAACACTACCAGAGTGGGCTTGCTATGGGTAATGCCATATTATAATTTTCATATGGGATGCAAGTCATTTCCAATGACCAAATTTGAACAACATTAAAGTAAGCTCTCTTATGATCTGAAGTTTATTTTATTATCAAATCATTTCATCCTGTCACTTTGCCTTCAAAGTGAAATGGGGAAATTGGACACACAACTTCTTGTGATAAAATGCAACATACAGCTTCTGTGTAATGTGCTAACAATTTCCAATGTTCTTAAACAAAATAAATCTAACGTGCTACATTTTCATATAATCTTGAATAGCTTCCCTGAAGTTCCTACCCTGCCATTTTTACACTAAATTCCAGGATTTGTGGCTCATTATCCCATTGTATTCGTTTAATTGTATATATCAGATGCTCTACATTAGCGAATTAAGTTCCAATGGTCTGAAGCAAACTGACATGCAATCGACTGCCTTCTGATGCCATACTCAACTTTTTTCTATGTAGATATCTAATCCTGTCATTTTTCACATTTGGACTTGAAGCTTTCAGGTATCATTGAGGTTCTGGCATGGCACGGGTCGCGTCCAGCGCCGACCTTTGCTGCCCAGTGACCGGATATTGACCTTTGCTGCCGACCTTTGCTGCCCAGTGACCGGATATTGACCTTTGCTGCCGACCTTTGCTGCCCAGTGACCGGATATTGACCTTTGCTGCCGACCTTTGCTGCCCAGTGACCGGATATTGACCTTTGCTGCCGACCTTTGCTGCCCAGTGACCGGATATTGACCTTTGCTGCCGACCTTTGCTGCCCAGTGACCGGATATTGACCTTTGCTGCCGACCTTTGCTGCCCAGTGACCGGATATTGACCTTTGCTGCCGACCTTTGCTGCCCAGTGACCGGATATTGACCTTTGCTGCCGACCTTTGCTGCCCAGTGACCGGATATTGACCTTTGCTGCCGACCTTTGCTGCCCAGTGACCGGATATTGACCTTTGCTGCCGACCTTTGCTGCCCAGTGACCGGATATTGACCTTTGCTGCCGACCTTTGCTGACCCTTATGGCCGCGGAGCAGCGGCACGGCAAAAAAAGAAAGTCTTGATGAATACCAAGCAACGTCGGCTCTGCCACGTCAACATTGTGCAGGTAAAATGCACCGTTGTATATGCATTCTTTCTATTGCACGTCCATGAGCGTAATGTTCTTAAACAGTATCGAGAGAATCTGTCCGCTTCAACTCCAATGGTGGCGGAATTCATGCCAGGCACATTGACTATCGCTTCAAATGTGGAAATCTGCCTGTAACTTTGGCGTTGTGGCCCATTAACGTCCACGGACTGGTTTTGTGTCCCGCCATATCATGAATGGAGGGCTGCCGGCCGCGGGCCACCAGAGACGCCTCCGGCGGCCTATCGCCCATGGCGGATGAATATAAGAATATATATACATATATATAGATATATATATATATATATATATATATATATATATATATATATATATATATATATATAAAAATTGGGTTTGATTCACGACGCACAATATGCAATTGCTAATCGGCGCCGCCCACACTATTTCGCCGGTGGACCGCGGGATTGGGAAATGTCCGAGCGGTACGAGCGTCGAAACCGGGACCTTTGTACCCACAGTCCGACGCCCTAACCACCCGATCATTTCCGTCCCCGAGAATATATTTGCAGAAAACAATGCGCAAAGTAACAAGTGCAATATGTCAGTGTAAGTGGCAATGAGATTGGCGCCTGAGGAAAGCTGACTTTAATGAATGTACTTCGCATCATATGTTATGGAGATAGAGTCTCACGAATTGTAACTATATTCTTCGCGCACACACCAGTGGGCATCAGGGCGCTCTTGTCTCGGACGCATATTTCAGTGTTCTTGAATAGCACCAGTAACCTATCTGTTTTTCTCTTTACTGGAGATCCACGATGTCCGCATCAACATTGCATCTGGCGCCTAACGGGTGGTTTATTTATCCGAGTTTCACATTCTTGTTTGTTAAGCAAGACCCATGAAACAAGAAAAGTTTTATTCAAGACCAACTAGTCTTCATGAAAGTGGTCTCAGGACTAGGTGCAGTACTTTTGAACGTCATCAGAGCTTGCTAAGCTTCCCTGAAAGCAAAAACATCGTTGTAGGCCAGATTAAATAAAGCGAAAGAGGAGATTGGCTTGCGCTCTTCGCGCTCCCTGTGTCGTAGAAATCTGGGCCTTGGCATCCCTCACGTCTGCGTTTCTACAATGCTTTTCCATACACTGCTGCGACTTCTGAGGGGCTGTGAGTTGTCGGCTGGCTGCTAAAACAGGCGTCCGTGTGGTCAGGCTGCCACCATTAAGTGAACGGAGCCGCCGGTATAGGTCTCGAACGGTAGTAAATCTATTGATCTTGATGATATATTTGTGCCATGGGAGCGCTTGGAATCTTAGGTAATTCGTTTCTCATTCGCTTCAGCACGTTCATTATTGATGAGGTTTGATGTTATGCATGCTTTGTCGAAGTGTCTGAAGGCTTTTCCATATTTTGCGTTGCTTCATAGCAATTTTTCAGGCTTCCGTCCACCACGGACTGGAATACGTCGAGGGTTTGCTGAAGAAAGCAGAATACAAGCTTTTTATGAAATTATACCTCATGTGATTTGTTCAGTAAGAATACTAACGTAGTCTCCGTCGAGGTCGACGCGAATGGATGAGTGGAGTATATTAGTGTCTGACATACCTAGTGTCCTAAAGGAGTCCCCCTGGCCAACTTTCAATCGTGCTAGCCACTTCTCTATCAGTGAAACCGGGAGGGATGCCATCGACGTAAAGTTGGCCCAATACATGACGTAGGTCCAGGCCGAATTTGATGCTGCATTTAGTATCAGGGGCGTTGATATTTGAAAAGAATTGGGCGGGGTGTGAAGTGTCAATGCACTAGATCCCCACCCAGCCCCCACCAAAAAGTAATTTAAGTTTGTCCACTTTATGTTCAGATCACAGACATTCCGATTTTGTATTTGATGATGTTTATGCTTATATTTATTCAGCATCATCACCAAGAGGCAAAATCGCCCAGTAACAGGTGAACTCAGAAAAGTAAAAGTGCAGTGCACAGTATGTCAGCATACAAACTCCGAGCCATAACATGCGACTACACTGTCATGCAGTGGGCTCGGGTCCATCGTCACCATCACCGTCCCCCACCCCACGCACTAACAAGCACACACCGGCCTTGATGAGGATCAGAGCACAGCAGACCTGAACTGTGATGATGATGGGCGAAAGTATTTCCTTTGTGCCTAACATTGGGGTCGGATTGAAGCCAAAGTTGTGGTGGGGTGAGTTCAAGATCAGGGAAGGGACACAGTATCCACCAAAGGATGGAAATCGACACCAATGTCCTGTGACGAACCATGTGCATTGATGCAGACACCGTGACAACGTGACACCGTGACAGCGTGACACCATGACACCGTGACACCATGACACCGTGACACCGTGACACCATGACACCGTGACACTGTGACACCGTGACACCATGACACCGTGACAACGTGACACCGTGACAGCGTGACACCGTGACACCGTGACACCGTGACACCGTGACACCGTGACACCGTGACACCGTGACACCATGACACCGTGACACCGTGACACCGTGACATCGTGACATCGTGACACCATGACACCATGACACCGTGACACCGTGACACCGTGACACCGTGACATCGTGACACCATGACACCATGACACCGTGACACCGTGACACCGTGACACCGCGACACCATGACACCGTGACACCGTGACACCGTGACACCGTGACACCGTGACACCGTGACACCGTGACACCGTGACACCATGACACCATGACACCGTGACACCGTGACACCGTGACACCGTGACACCGTGACACCGTGACACCGTGACACCATGACACCGTGATCGCCGAGTCTGGTCAGTCACCACACACGACACCAAACAAATTACATTGCGCAACGGAGCACAAACCAATCTAGTGCAATCGTTTTACGATTTAAAAAAAAAAAACAATAGTCTGAAGACTCCGTCCGTACC
>JAOTOM010004842.1:335000-437500 GCA_034440615.1 Ashinkailepas kermadecensis | reverse complement strand
AAGGTTAGCTTGATTTATTAGATGGCGATATTGAAGCATATCGACCGAACGCGAGGCTCGGTAGCTATCGCTTCAACTTCCATCAAATCGGCGTCATCCGACTTGACTAGTTATGCGGTATCAGAAAGCTAAGCGACCGAATTCTTTTTCAAGGGCAAAGGCCAAGCTGATCATCCAGTCCGCTCAATTTTGTTTTCGTTTTCGCTCAAACCCATCCAAATCTGATATCAAGCAATAACCAGTGGTCAACACTCGAGTAACATTTCAAATCGGGACATGTCAGGGTCAAAGGTTTGATTGAGTTCTTCGATGACCTCGCGTATCGTCGCTATAACTTCAATTTGAAGAAAATAGATGTCATTCGACGTCGCTTGTACCAGAAAGTTGATAATTCGAAATCATCTCAACGAGTCAAAGTTCCAGCTGATTTCTTCCGTCGCCTCATATGTTTTTTTCTCGTTTTCCCCCAAGCCTACCCAGATCCACTATCAAGCGATAGCCCATGGTAAACCCTCGAGCAAATCTTGAAACCGAGATATATCAAGATCAAATCTTAAGGTTGAAGTCGAGGTTGAATTCCTCCGAAGTTCTCTCGATTCGTCGCTGTGAGTTCAATTTGCACGAAGTGGGTGTCATTCTGCGTGGCTTGTGCCGGTTTATAATGTTATCAAATCGAACTAATTTCAAAGGTCAATGGTCAAACCGATTTCTTTGGTCGCCTCGTATTTTTTATTCGCCCTAACCTATCCACATCCGGTATCAAGCAATGGGCGCAAAATGACCACAGCAGTCGACGCGCCCTAAAGCCCAAATAACTAACTGGTATCAAGCAATAGCCCGTGGTGCACCTCGAGTAACATTTCAAACCGGAACATGTCAATGTAAAACCACAAGATCGAAGCTTAGCTTAAATTGCTCGAAGTCCTCGCGCCTCGTCGCTATGTCTTCAGTTTTCATCAAGTGGGAGTCATTCGACGTGCCGTGAGGTACTCTAGCAAACTGTTCAGAAATCACATTAACTTTCAAACTCAATGGTCTAGCTCATTTCTTCGGTCGCCCCGCGTTTCTTCGTTTTCTTGAATGTTCATTGAATGCATTTAAAAATAGGATGGCCAACTTTCTTAGGCTGAAAAAAATCTTGTTTTGTGTTCTAAGTAGTGGTGGATTGGGTGCGATTTATGCTAAGTAGGTGTGCACTGTACATGCCCATTTAAGCAGGCATGGATGGAGTTTGAAAATTATTGGTGGGGCACTCAAGTCACATAATGTTACATGGTATCGAGTGAATAGGGCTGCATAGGTAAGGTAGACAGGATTGATGAGTGTGTGGGATGTTGGTGGATGGATTCTTTGGAATTAGGGAAATGGTGTTGGTTGGGATGATGAGTGTCTTTTTGCCAGGGTTATGGTATCTTTCCTTTACAGACTTAACTTGGATGGGCCTTTGCGGCTCTTATTAAGTCTGAACACTTTATGACTTTATGACTTTTACCTGCTCCTAGTTTGGCATTGATTTGCACCATCGTTCCCATCTTCCTCTAACACCGAGAGACATCCTCACCCGCAAAAGCTGTCCTTCCTGCTTCACCTTGTACCTCTTCATGTCACGTAATTCTGCTTTATTATGCAGCTGGCATAGCCACAAGTCACCTTCCTTCTTGGTGCAAAGGGGTCGACTTTTCCACCGTTCCAGCTGCTCCCATGGGCGAAATAAAAATTTTCCTTGCCTTCCGACGACTTGATGATGGAAACGAGCCAGCAGGTGAGCCAATAGCATGAGAAACTACTTAAACCATGACTTATAGTTTGTTCTCGACACCTGGATGACGTCACTGAAAATTATGCAGCTGGCCGCCGATACATTAATGAAAGTGGTAATATTGTGCTTACCTGTGGTCATTTACTTGACAAGAGTTTCTTCGTGTTTATTTCCTTTTTATTTTACGAATTATTACGCTATCTAAGGGCAAGCAGATGCCTTAACTGCTATGACGTCATTGTCCAGGGCCAGGTTCTCCTTGGTTCAGCAAGGTCATTCTGTAAGGTTGATCTTGCCACAATTGTCCGATATGAGGTAGTACACTGCTATCTTGCGACATATTCCCGACGTCTATGGGAATTTAACATTGGCCACCACCTGTGCCGCTGCTTTTTTTAGCCACTAGCTGTCTCAAAAGGGACTCCACCACTATATAAAATGTGCCGTCTGCAAGATAAACTAGCCTAGAAATGGATCTTGTCATGATTCATTCCTCCAAAGATATACTTTGTAAAAAGTTTGTGAAGAAAGACCGGTCAGTGCTTTGCTGTCTCGTAGAGCCTTCCGTGTCCCTTTAGCTGTCACCGACGTGCATCGGCACGCCGCCGGCTTTTTCACATCTGAGTATGGCATGCATTGTTGATTTGTGGCTTTGCAGGTTTTCAGACAATTCGACTTTATGTGCATCGGCATCAGCTTATCTCAACAATTTCTGATGAAAAGTTGTAGTTCTATATATATATATATATATATATATATATATCCATTTAATCCGAGTACTTGCTGGGATGGCTTTACGAACCAGGATCCTATTGCTAAGCAGAGCTTGTTGCGTGACCCCTGGCCCCACCACCCGATCCATGAATTCCAGTTCAACGGCAGAATTTTGACCTAAAGTTTAACGTGCCGTCAATGCACCGACACGGCCACCCGGTAGGTCGTCCCCAGCCTTATCGGGCCAGCTGCCAACTGACCCCCCCAGCCGGGGGCTAAACGCGAGCGAGTGAAGCGACTCGAACCCTGTGTTGACAGGACAGGGGAGACCAGTGCAGGCCAGCGCTCTAACCAACTGAGCTACCGGGGCGGCTAGTTGCAAAGTGGAAGGAAATCTGACTATGTTGTTTTTGCTACATTTTCATTTCGCAACAACAGGTAAAGAGTCAATCCACTATCCAATCCAGATATATCCTTTTCAGTGCAAAACTGTGCTGTTTGGCATCACCTGTGATTTTTAAGTGGCATGGTGGGACTCAATTTTAACCTTAGCTTTCTTATCATTAGCATGAATCTAGCATAAGGTATTGAGGGGGGACAAATCAACATGGGGGCAAGACCAACGTTGGTGGGGCCATGGCCCCCACAAAAAGATACAACTCGATGTCCCTAATATGTATGTATATATACATACATACATACATATATATATATATACATATATATATATATATATATATATATATATATATATATATATATATATATATATATATATATATATAAACTATTTATGCCACAGTTAATGTTATTGGAGTGCGATGTGCCTGGTAGGAGCTATTGTCATGTCTGAGGCTTTCCATTCCGAACAAAGGCATGGAAAATCTGGCCAGCTATATCTCAAGCTTGGTTTTTTTCTTCCAAGTTTGTTCTCTTTTACTTTGTAACGGGCTGTCAGATCTGACATGTTACCTCTTGGAAAATCTGACAGCCTTGCTCGTCGGTCAAAAACGGCTGGCCCAGACGTGAGCTGAACACATTCGGAGAGAGGCACGATCAAAGCTCGATCGAGACGACTCGACGGCGAGGCATCTGTCGAGCCTTTCGTGCGCTGCTATTCGTGCCACGCCCGGCTTTTCAGCGGCCGTCGCGGCGCTTGCATACAAAGCGGTGCACGGTCCGGCTATTTTCCCTCCGACTTTTTTCTGGCCTCTCTATGCGGTAAGCTGGAGTCGTTTTTCAACGGAGATGTATGCGTGAGATGGATCAGTGCCGAGAGCCGGCCGATTATGGCGGACGCCTCCTGATGGTTCGATGATGATGTTTTGCGCGGGAAAGTGGCGAATGGAGTCCGCCAGTTGAGATGGTGCGATGATGGGGGGGTATCACTTGCCATGGTGAAATGGTGGCAGGACGAGCTTTAAATTACGAAGATGTGATGACGCTGACGACGTGATTGATGATGACATTAATGGTGATGGTCATTAATGGCCACGAATCGTGGTGTGATGTGTCTGCTGACGACATACATTGCAAAATGAGTGATGATGTAATCATGATTTGCATGTCTGGACGAATACGAATGCTGATATAACAAAGGGTTGCATGCAGGCAGTAACATGAATGGCGTGATGGCTGTGACAGTGGACTGGTCATCAGCTACACGACCGAATGACGACGATGGCATGCTGGGATGTGATGACTTCGAAATGCAATCACAACTTGTCATCTTGGGGTAATGGCATAAGTAACACCGTAGGGAACGTCATAATTAATGTTATATAAATGCCATAGCATGTCTTAAGTAATGCAATAAATAATATCGTAGGTAATGTCATAAGTATGTTGTAGGTAATGTCATAAGTATGTTGTAGGTAATGTCATAAGTATGTTGTAGGTAATGTCATAAGTATGTTGTAGGTAATGTCATAAGTATGTTGTAGGTAATGTCATAAGTATGTTGTAGGTAATGTCATAAGTATGTTGTAGGTAATGTCATAAGTATGTTGTAGGTAATGTCATAAGTATGTTGTAGGTAATGTCATAAGTATGTTGTAGGTAATGTCATAAGTATGTTGTAGGTAATGTCATAAGTATGTTGTAGGTAATGTCATAAGTATGTTGTAGGTAATGTCATAAGTATGTTGTAGGTAATGTCATAAGTATGTTGTAGGTAATGTCATAAGTATGTTGTAGGTAATGTCATAAGTATGTTGTAGGTAATGTCATAAGTATGTTGTAGGTAATGTCATAAGTATGTTGTAGGTAATGTCATAAGTATGTTGTAGGTAATGTCATAAGTATGTTGTAGGTAATGTCATAAGTATGTTGTAGGTAATGTCATAAGTATGTTGTAGGTAATGTCATAAGTATGTTGTAGGTAATGTCATAAGTATGTTGTAGGTAATGTCATAAGTATGTCGTAAGTAATGTCATAAGTATGTTGTAGGTAATGTCATAAGTATGTTGTAGGTAATGTCATAAGTATGTTGTAGGTAATGTCATAAGTATGTTGTAGGTAATGTCATAAGTATGTTGTAGGTAATGTCATAAGTATGTTGTAGGTTATGTCATAAGTATGTTGTAGGTAATGTCATAAGTATGTTGTAGGTAATGTCATAAGTATGTTGTAGGTAATGTCATAAGTATGTCGTAAGTAATGAGTCGTCATTAATACATGCGGACATAATTCAAGTTGACTAACGCCAGGGGTGGAAGGCCACCAATTGCCCGTCCCTCTGACTGCCTACATCAGCTTCAAACAGCGTTGCGGTGTTGCGCTATCACTCAGATGCTGCATCAGCTGAGTGAAGAAGCACTGCATGCATCTTGGCAGCTCTGAATATGAAGATCGGCGAGAAAAAAAATTTGCGATCCGTCGACATCGGAAATCTGGTCGGCCCATATGGTCAGAGGTGTGCGGCTGATGGTCGGTGGTGTGCGGCTCATGTTCGGTGGTAGGCGGTTCATGGTCGGTCGTAGGCGGCTCATGGTCGGTGGTGGGCGGCTCATGGTCGATGGTGGGCGGCTCATGGTCGATGGTGGGTTGCCTGACATCGTTTTGGTAGACGTGCAGGCCGAGTTTCTGATATTTTGCAAATTATTACTTCGTGCCCAGCCAGGAGAGTTCTGGTTGAGCGGAAGTACACAATCGGATCGACTTTCCTTCGACTCGCCCCACTGGCCCCCGGTTTGGCCCACGACTGTGTGTCACTTAGAGGCGAAATTACCACACGTATGGTAAAGCGTTTGACCCCCGACTGTGTGTCACTTAGAACTTAAATTACCACACGTATGGCACAGGGTTTGAACCACTGCTATGTGTCACTTAGAGGTGAAATTACCATACGTATGACACAGAGTTTGACCCCAGACTGTGTGTCACTGAGAAGCGAAATTACCACACGTTTGATACAGTGTTTGACCCCTGCTATGTGCCACTTAGAGGCGAAATTTCCACACGTATCGTACAGGGTCTGGTTCCCGGCCATATATCACTTAGAACAATCTGCCCTCTGGCTATCTGAAATGATCCGATTGAGGTATATGCTAAGTTCGCAATAATCACTAAGCACGGCTGTTCAATATCTTGCTGGATTTAAGCAGAGTAAAAAGGCGGAAATATCACCGATTGGTACCGCTTGACTAAAATTAATGCAGCATAAATCAGTGTAGTCGTGGGGTATTGTGGTTTATCGTCGAGGCCAACTCACTGTCAGATCTCGTCTGGATCGTTTGAGTGAATCTGAAGTGAAAGGAAAGGGATAGCAAGACAATATCTGGTAGTTAATACCGAGAGTATTATGCAAAGCATTGATGAGACTCAATGCTTACGACTACTTCAGGTTTGAATATTCTGAGAATGAACAAGTTGGGATGAATTCGATGCATTTCTAGCATAAGTAACTTGACCAAATGAAGGTCAGATGTCTCAAAACGCAGTGGTCACCATGGGTGGAGAATCGCTTTCAAAGTTGGTGTGGCCGAGTCCGTGACGAAGGCAAGATTTTCCCAAGGTCCCCTACCCATTTTTCAAAACTGTCAGAAATTATTATATTGTCTTTTTTTTCAGTTTTCACAAAATACTTAATAGATGGTATTATTGGAGCCCGCGGCCTTTAATGTGCTCTTTTTGGGCCATAGACGAATTTTAGTGTCCCTCAGGCACTCACGATACGCGCCAGATTTGCAGCGCTCCATTGGGCCTTTCCACGGGCCTTCTAGGTATTTCAGGTCTCGCAACTTTCAAGAGATCCTTGGGACCGATCTGAATCTTGACAGGGACTTCTGGAATTATATAAGACCGCCAGGGCCTAAAAGGTTTCCGGGGGCTGAGAAGTCACCTGTAACGTAAGAGGAACCTGGTGCTCGAAAGCTCATTGTCCCATTGGCTACACCCTGGGCCAGTGGTACAGTCAGGATGGCGAGAGCCAAACTAGTCATGACTCGTGCACATGTAGTATTCCTTAAATAAGTCACATGGGAACGGAAAATTCAATTTTAATTCGTCTCTAAACACCCAATTTCAATATATCTCAAAATCATTTTTAATATCAAATATCCCTTGATTAATACAAATATGAGAATCGTATATATACATATATATATATATATATATATAGATATATATATATATATATATATATTCATGTGTGTGTGTGTATACAAAATGAAGGCTACTAAATACCAAGATAAAAGAAAACCTTGAGATGTGGACCAGTCGTTGATCGGATTGGTGGCGAAACGAATGCCCTTGATTGGATTCAGTATTTTGATAGCTTCCTGGATTTTTTTCATCCAAAACATTATTGACTTCAGGAACCTGAATTTATTCTTTCTTTTTTGCTGGAAGATTGAATACTGTGTTTCACACTTAAATTGTGGAGTCTCATTGCCTTTTATATATAAATGTCACACTGCATCGCTTCTTAAGCTGAGTATTTCATTCAAGTACGAAGGGAGGTACTTACCTACCTAGGACATACCCAATAGTACATTGTATAATTATGGAATAATAATTGTATAATTATAGCTCATCGCATAGCCATATGCTTACTTGTAGGCATCTCCAATGATCAACATTCACATGTAGCTTCAGCTGCATTCACCCTGTCCTCTCAATTTCTCGTCATATCACACTTTTACACAATCCAGTTGACTGCAGTCCGATTGGTATCAGTAAGCTTCATTTTTTTTCTTCAGTTTTCAGTGAAAGGCACCCTTCCCGGTAAAAAGGCACCCCTGTGGCAGGCTTGAGACCACCCGTCTCCCACTCCCACTGAACAAATGTTGTACCCGGGGTCGTTCCTCCGGGTGGAAAGACTCGGAGACGGAGAAAGCTACGTCAGAAAACGTCTCCCTACCTGAACGAATTTCTAGATCCGTCGTGCATCCAACGTCTGATACGACGCCATCACGACGGAATTGGGTCCGCATTATGGTCAACATAAAACTGAGGCGCTATCAGTTGAGCGTGTGGTGGGGGATGGATGAGGGTGGCTCAGTTTGTGCTGTTGGGACGATGGTATCAGCGCGGGCCCAGTTCAGTGAGAGTAAATGTGCTGTTTGATGCGAATGCACGGTATCGATGTGATATCGATGTGATATCGATGTGATATCGATGTGATATCGATGTGACATCAATGTGACATCAATATGACACCGATGTGATGTCGATGTGACACCGATTGGCTGTCAATCAGTGTGACTCAATATCAAGCCAAGGTGGGTTGAGTGAACGACGCCACTCGCTCTTATCGCACTCCAATTCAGGCCGGTCTCCTTCGCGTGGCGTTCGGTGCGTGGCGTGCAGCGTGAGGCGTGGTGGCGTATGGCGTGAGGCGTGGAGGCGCATGGCATGAGGCGTGGTGGCGCATGGCGTGAGGCGTGGTGGCGTATGGTGTGAGGCGTGGTGGCGTATGGCGTGAGGCGTGATGGCGTATGGTGTGAGGCGTGGTGGCGTGCGGCATGAGGCGTGGTGGCGTATGGCATGAGGCGTGGTGGCGTATGGCGTGATGCGTGGTGGCGTATGGCGTGAGGCGTGGTGGCGCATGGCGTGAGGCGTGGTGGCGCATGGCGTGAGGCGTGGTGGCGTATAGTGTGAGGCGTGGTGGCGTATGGCGTGAGGCGTGGTGGCGTATGGCGTGAGGCGTGGTGGCGTATAGTGTGAGGCGTGGTGGTGTATGGCATGAGGCGTGATGGCATATGGCATGAGGCGTAGTGGCGTATGGTGTGAGGCGTGGTGGCGTATGGCGTGAGGCGTGGTGGCGCATGCGTGAGTAGTGGTGGCGTATGGTGTGAGGCGTCGTGGCGTATGGCGTGAGGCGTGATGGCGTATGGTGTGAGGCGTGATGGCGTATGGTGTGATGCGTGGTGGCGTGCGGCGTGAGGCGTGGTGGCGTATGGCGTGAGGCGTGGTGGCGTGCGGCGTGAGGCGTGGTGGCGTACGGCGTGAGGCGTGATGGCGTATGGGGTGATGCGTGGTGGCGTGCGGCGTGAGGCGTGGTGGCGTATGGTGTGAGGCATGGTGGCGTATGTCATGAGGCGTGGTGGCGCATGGCGTGAGGCGTGGTGGCGTATGGTGTGAGGCGTGGTGGCGTATGGTGTGAGGCATGGTGGCGTATGGTGTGAGGCGTGGTGGCGTATGGCGTGAGGCGTGGTGGCGTATGGCATGAGGCGCGGTAAACACGCCGCCACCGAAGCGGCCGAGCACGCACGCGCTCAGGCGTCGGGTGGGCGCGTGGCCGCCGGTCGGATATGATAATGGCGCCAGATTGCCACGGCCACGCCTTGTTTGGGGGAACTTAGCGACAGTTTCGTCGCCGTCATCACGGGATGTCGGAACAATTCGACCGAGTTGGGTGGCACGCGGGTGGGTGGGTGGGTGATGGGACCGGCCGGTCAACACGTAGGTGTCCCGCATATCAAATCACCAGCCGGTACACGTAGGTGTAGAACAGACAGGTCCCGACTCCTGCCAGTGGACGGACTCCACTCGACAGAGTTGGGTGGCACGCCGGTAGGTGGGCGATGCCTGTCAATGCTGCCAATGGACAGACTCCACTCGACAAAGTTGGGGACGAGTGGTCTAGGGGTAAGATGGTCGTCTCACAATCGAAAGGTTGTGGGTTCGAGTCTCACCTGTCGCTACTCTTCGCCCGCGACCAATCGGCGTGAGAGATTGGCGACGCTACATGACTCGACGGTCGATGTGTCGTAAAACCAATAACCAACCAACACTCGACAAAGTTGGGTGGCACGCCGGTAGGTGGGCGATCCCTGTCAATGGGAGGACTCCGCTCGTGGCGTTATAGAGCGGCATTCACCTGAGACCAGTCAGACATTTGATCTTCAGACTAACCTTGAACAATATAAGTGCTAGCGGCGGTATAGTGCGCTCCAGCAGCAGAGCTCTGCTGCTGGAGCAGAGTAGGCAGCACATGCTTCAACTCTTTCATGTTACACTCGCCGGCACGACATCAAAGTGCACTGCATATTGCGCATAGCTCAGGAATTGCCTTCGCTTTGCTAAATTCGCGTCTTAGCTTGGCATACCAAAGACAGCCGCGTGTCTAATGAAAAGCAGGAACAGAGAACAGTCGCATGTAGTTACAGGCCTTCGAATTATATTGCGGAATTGTATTAACTTGCATCACATTTCCCCTTCACTTCAGCCGGGCACTTCTTGAGTGCCCGGCTATGACGACTATCGCTCCCTCCCTCCCTCCCTCCCCCTCTCTCTCTCTCTCTCTTTCTTTCTCTCTATCTCAACAGCTACTGGTGGATCGAGCTGATTCAAACGGCGAACGATAGTACTGTACCATGCACATTCTGGGTACACAAATGGCTGTACCATGCACGTTCGGGGGTGCACAAATGTGACTGGAGGTCGTGAGAGGTCGCCACGTGCCAGGTCAAAGTGGAAAAATTGGAATGCTTTCAAATTGGAATGATTTTTGTCTCTGCACCCACTCGACAGGCGGACGCACTTTAGGCGCTAATATATAGTTTGTGAGTATTGCGAGTCTTATGGGCACACAGGTTTGCATTTTGGGGTACCAAATGAAGTACCAATTTTCAAAAAGGGATGTATGAAGTGTGTAGGGAACTACAGGCCAGTCAGTTTGACCTCAATAGTTTGCAAGGTACTAGAAAATCTGGTTAAACAGAATGTTCAGATTCATCTTGATAGGCACAATCTTTTAAGGGATACTCAACATGGAGTTCGATCTCGAAGGTCTTGTTTAACTAACATTTTGGAGTTCATGGAGTATGTTACTAAAGAAGTAGACAATCAAAGCAGGATAGATATTGTGTACTTGGACTTTAGCAAAGCTTTTGATAAAGTTCCACATGGGAGGCTAATTCATCAACTACAGCAACATGGGATTGTTGGAAAAGTTCTAGGTTGGATTGAAGCATGGCTGGGGGGAAGGAAACGAAGGGTAATGTTAAATGGATGTAAATCTGATTGGAAGGATGTTCTGAGAGGAGTACCACAGGGCTCCGTTCTAGGGCCACTTCTCTTTATCATCTTTGTGAATAACATTGAGGTAGGGCTGAGGAATAGAGTGTTCAAATTTGCGGATGACATCAAGCTGGTAGGAGTGGCAAACAGTTGTGATCAATCTAGAAATATTCAACTAGACTTGGAGGACCTAAAAAGTGGGCTGATCAATGGCAGATGTCTTTCAACTATGACAAGTGTAAGGTTATGCATCTGGGGTCTGGAGGTGAGACTTTGAGATATACAATGGGAGGGAGGGAACTGGATGTTATTGAAGAGGAAAGGGACTTTTGTGTGTTGGTTTCAAAAGACTTTAAAGCAGAAAAGCAATGTAGCTCAGCTAGGGACAGGGCACTCAGAATGCTGGGACTCATTAATAGAAGTGTGATGCATAAGAGCAAGGAAGTCATGAAAAAACTGTACTTAGCATACGTGCGACCCCACTTGGAATATTTTGTACAAGCTTGGAGCCCCTACCTACAAAAAGATATAGACAAGTTAGAGAGAATGCAGCGCAAAGCAGCTAGACTCATCAGTGGAATAGGTAACCTAGAATATGGAGAAAGGCTTGTGGCATTATATATGTACTCACTCAAGTATAGGAGATTAAGGGGGGACATGATTGAAATGTACAAAATTGTTAAAGGACTAGATCAGGTCAATTTAAATGGTGCTCTTCAGTTTAGAGTATCACATAGGGGTCATCAATTCAGGTTAGACAAGTTGAGGTGTAGGACAGTTAAGCGACAACAGGTCTTCAGTCAAAGGGTTGTTGATCAGTGGAACTGGCTGCCTGCTGATGTTGTGGGGAGTTCCTCATTGAATGTATTTAAAAGTAGGGTGGATAAATTTTTAGACTGGAAAATCTTGTTTTTGAGTTCTAATTTGTGATGGATGGGGTGAGATGTATGTTAAGTAAGTATGCACGGCACAGACCCCTTTAAGCAGGCATGGATGCAGTTTGAAAATTATTGATAAGGCATTCAATCCACATGTGTTAAGAGAGATCAGGGGAATAGGGCTGGAAAGCTAGGGTAGATAGGCATTGATAGGTGTGTGGGATATTGGAGGACTGGTTCTTCAGGATGTGGGATGGTTGGGGAGGGTCTTTTTACCAGGCTTATATTATCTTCCATTTACAGACTTAACTGGATGGGCCCTTGGGTCTCTTATTAAGTCTAAACGCTTTATAACTTTATATAGGGTGTACCTGGCAGTGGATTCAGCACCTTCCTTCGGGATGTGATACTGATGAGATTGTCTATGGTAGCACAATGGGAGTGTGTTATGCAATAGCAAGTGAATTGGTGCTAGATAGGCTGCGATATATAGCTTCCTAGGAACTTGAGGTAAGGGATTGATTGGGGTGAGAGTATGTACATTTCTAGTACCTTTTCCAGATAGGCTTAACCCAGATGGGCCCCTGTGGCTCTTATTAAGGCTTAACACTTTATGACTTTGTGACTTTATGCGGTCTTTGTTTAAGTTGCATGCTTGAAAGCATGGTTAGGTCAAATAAAAATGAAACATTGTGCGACGTCACATCTTCTAGGCAATGCATCTCACCACTTACTGCTGTAACAATACCCGACAATGGTATATGAATAAGAAGTAACAATAAAATTAACATGAACGTAAAAAAAACAACAGTCGTTTCTCTTTGATCAATGGTGACATCGAAGCAAGGTTGGGGACATCTTATGTTAATATTGTTGGCATATAAACTTCACTTGCTGCTGATTTCCACATAATTCAATATTCAGAAGCAAGAAGACACAAATCGGTGTACGCCATTTGGGACCATACCTATCTGACTTCTGATGACCTGGAAATCGTCAGGCTGCATGTGCTCGTATGTACACTTGACCTGTCGTCACATTGTAATGCTCTTTGCTTCATTTGCGATAGGTAAATGCACTCAAACACAGTTAGACTGATTGCGAATTCGTACACATAATTTGTAATTTGAAGACCTATGCTGAAGTAGGATGACGTCAGGGATGGATTACAATGACTGTATTGTCGGTGGCTGGGTTGATGTGGCGCTCTGACGAATACGTGGACGTACGAATATGTTGTAGCGCGCTGTGATGTGTAGTTCTGGAGTTATTGGAGACAGGTGGGTGCCGTCATCCCCCCCCCCCCCTACAGTCAATGACAGATTAACAAAATATCAGTTGATGTTATTGCGGTAGCGTATTCGATGGCGTACGTAAATGAACGTAAATGAATGGGCTGGAACTTATCGATAAGCTTACAACAACAAAAAAACACAGTACCATGCAGCTATGCAGTCAGGACCATGTAGTAATACAGTCGGGACCATAATACAGTACCATGCACTAATGCAGTCGGGACCAAGATACAGTACCATGCAGTAATGCAGTCAGGACCAAGATACCGTACCATGCAGTTAGGCAGTCTGGACCAATAGACAATATCATGCAGTAATACAGTGAAGACCATGTAATATTGCAGTCTGGACCACGGTACAGTACCATGCAGTAATGCAGTCTGGACCAAGATACAGTACCATGAAGTAATGCAATCAAGACCATGCAGTAATGCAGGCAGGACCAAATTACAGTACCATGCAGTAATGCAGTCCGGGCCATGCAGTAATGCAGTTAGGGCCATGCAGTAATGCAGTCAGGACCAAGCAGTTAGGACCTGCCGCCGGAGCTGGTGCCGGAGCTGACACTGGAGCTGACACTGGAGCTGACGCTGGAGCTGATGCTGGAGCTGACGCCGGAGCTGGCGCCGGAGCTGGTGCCGGAGCTGACACTGGAGCTGACACTGGAGCTGACGCTGGAGCTGATGCTGGAGCTGACGCCGGAGCTGGCGCCGGAGCTGGTGCCGGAGCTGACACTGGAGCTGACACTGGAGCTGACGCTGGAGCTGATGCTGGAGCTGGCGCCGGCTGACTGAGCTGACCTGGACTGACGTGGAGCTGATGCTGGAGCTGGCGCCGGAGCTGACGCTGGAGCTGATGCTGGAGCTGACGCCGGAGCTGACGCTGGAGCTGACGCTGGAGCTGACGCTGGAGCTGACGCTGGAGCTGACGCTGGAGCTGACGCTGGAGCTGACGCTGGAGCTGACGCTGGAGCTGACGCTGGAGCTGACGCTGGAGCTGACGCTGGAGCTGACGCTGGAGCTGACGCTGGAGCTGACGCTGGAGCTGACGCTGGAGCTGACGCTGGAGCTGACGCTGGAGCTGACACTGGAGCTGATGCTGGAGCTGGCGCCGGAGCTGATGCCGGAGCTGGTGCCGGAGCTGACGCTGGAGCTGGCGTGAGACCAGACTGCTGGTGGCTGGCGCCGGCCTCTGCGATTCCACTACACATTCATTTGTTCGTTGACACATCTTTGCTTTGAGTGGCACTTCAAACCGTCCACATACCTGCAATAGCACACGCCGTGCTTCTAACAATCCTCGCTTTGGAACATTTGTTCCCTCTACGTGTATTTGTAGCTGCAGACTAGTGCCATTTAGCCATTCATTCGCACTCATTTTTATCGTACTTGCGATTTTGCTAATACTATGATCTGCTCGGACCCTTTGGTCTCACATGGGTTATCGGTAAGTGGCCTTTGATGGCATTAGATAAGTTTTTCCGCACCTTCTCTGATCCATAGGATATTTTGTCATTCTGATTTTGACGACCTAAGCGTATGCAAGAAAACTGCAAGTTACTTTTACTTGGTGTTGCAGGAAAATAGTTCAAATTGCCTCGCTCATTGTCCTGGGTCATGACCCCGGACAGCCGTAGGTCACTGCTGTGATGTCTGATACGCGTACGTGATACTTGTTCGAGTATCAATACTATGCTTGTCGTGTATGTTGCACGTGTTGCACGTGCATACTTGTACGTGTATGGTTGAGATGTAAGCAGATATTTCAGAAAGACGTCTTGAAATTCCCTCAAAATCGTGCGAGCTTTCGGAAATAGGCTATAGTTAGGCTAGAGCTCTGGTTAGGTCACATACATTTAACATAATATTTGAAAGATTAAAGATTAATATGCGAAGATTTGATAGATACCGCTTTGCATCATAATTTATATCTTGCAAGTTCCAAAAATATCGGTTAATTCCCTTAAATGTTGCGAACGCTCAACATACTTTTAGACGTTGATGTCTTTCACCTGGCATAGAACATTGGCCTAGGTTGCCCCAGGCACATAGTTACCAACATGCAAAATTGATTTTTTTAAAAGTCAGCTCTCAACCTGCTTCAACATTCGGTACAGTAGATATTTGAGAAGAACTGGAGGGAAGGAGATGACCCGTCTTTGCCCGCCCCTACCCCCACCCCAGTGCGGGTTCAATCTGGCTTTTAACGTTTTGGTATTTCACATATGATGTATGTGATGAATCACGTGACCGACGTCAGCCCACATGCCTTCAGTTTAGCAGTAGCAGGTGTATCAAACGCCATTGGTATTTTCGGACTGGTTGTTTAGATCATCAGTTCGATTTAGCATCGCTCCCCACCTCACGTCCGGTTTTCGTCGCTGATATACACCACAGTACCGGGCTATCAATTCACGTATCATTTGAATAACAACTCTGGTGTCCAATGGTATCAAATAACTGGCAACGCCAAATCACCGATCACGTATTGCCATTGGTAAGTGGACTATTCAGTTGACGCCAACAGCTCGTTAGATGTGCATGGGTGACCACCCACCCAAGCAGCTCCCTTTTGATCGACCAGCGACCAGTGCACACCCTCGATGACCCGACATGTGCCCTCGGGCGCGGTGAACGGCCAGCCTGCCAGCGACAACGAGGTATCGGAAAGGTCAGGCGCCCGACAACGACACGACCAGACTGCCCACGCTGCTCGGCACACTGCCCTCAGTCACGCACCCCCCCCACCCTCCCCCTTCCCTGCCGTTCCCCGCAGCCGGTGTGCCCCGCCGCGAAACAAGACATCGCAGAACGGACCAATCAAACTCGAGAACGGTCATCTCGCGGCCGACGCCGAACCGGAGGATAGCCGTGTTTGGCGATTTTTTCCCGATAACCATCGTTGAGTGGGTACTTTGAGGGTATACAACAAGCCGTTTTCACAATCTATGGGGATAAACGTGGGCTCTTTATGTGCTCGTAGGAATAACGAAGCCCACAATTGTGGAGTGAACGTTCGTCTGAGTTGGATAGGGAACTGTGGGCGGTTGGAGCTGAGCTGGGTCTTGCTCTCGGGGTTAGTGGGCTCGGCACACGCGCTGAGGATTGCATGCCTGATTGTTATTCAGTTTGTGGCTTGGCTTGATTAGAGTACAGCTACTGGACGAGGCGCCGAATAATCAGCGTGATTGGGTTTGCTTTTGCGCAAGCGCTGGTCTGTCACTGGTCGCGGAATAGCCCAATCTTTTCGTGAATAAAGGAGTATTAGTAGGAAAATTTCGTCCGAACACTTACCTAACCTGAGACACGCAGTGTTCATAGCGCGCAGTAGAGGAGTCCAGTGGCAGAGGAGCCATGCGGGAGTCCGAGGCTCACATGTGGGAGCCCGAGGCTCACATGTGGGAGTATGAGGCTCACATGTGGGAGTCTGAGGCTCACATGTGGGAGTCCGAGGCTCACATGTGGAAGTCTGAGGCTCACATGTGGGAGTCTGAGGCTCACATGTGGGAGTCAGAGGCTCACAGCCCCCACTGGCATGAGTGACTCGGCTCAGCTCTTTGCCGGGAGGATGGGGATGTTGTCAGATCATCCTTTATTTATTTATTTATTTATTTCACGATACATGCCCTCCTCGTATAGTGGCTGTTATGAACAGTCTGGGTATAACTCACAGATATTTACAAAGAAAGGATAGATTTGTGGTCAATAGTGGGAGCAGATGCGCAACAAACATTCATACACCAACATAATACAATACCCATATCACTATTTGCACTACACACACCGCGCTTGCAACACGAGTTATAAACGAGTAGTTTATAGAAGTGATAGGAAAGCGATGGCCTAAATGTGAGTTCATAGTGTACACAAATCCATTTTGTAAGTTTTGTTTTGTGTGACTAGTGTTGCTCGTGGAGATAAGCTAGTGCATGCTTCTTGAATTTAGACAGCCTCGATGTTTTTGTTTCAGTAGGGAGTTTGTTATAGTGGAAGACAGACGAGTAGATAAATTTTCTGCGGCCCGCCTCTCTGTGTATGGCTGGCAGGTGCAGGTGGTCGTCTGCACGCGTATGACGGTTTCGCAGGGTAGAGTTTTCAGTGATTTGACCGGCAATGTGCGTTGGCTCACCCGTCAGAATGATCTTGTGGAGCAAAGTAAGGCTGTGAAATAGATGCAGATCAGCTGCCGTGAGGAGACCCAACTCGTTACGGGCATCAGAAATATGACCAAATTTCCGTAGACCTGACACGACTCTAGTGGCGAAGTTAATGATCTTGTCTAGCCTGTGGATGTTTGCTGCCGACCCGTTCCCGTAAACAGATATGCAGTGGCGGATATTGGATATAACTAGGCTATTGACTACAGTGAAGAAGGTACTGGTTGGATGGTGACGCAGATGGCTCAGGGCCAGAAGGAATCCAGTGCACTTGCGGACCACAACAGCTACATAGGAATCCCACGACATGTGGCGATCAAATGTCACCCCAAGGTCCCACACGAATGACTCTCATCTATAACGGCGTCCCTAAAGCACACTCGTATCGGGGTAATATTGCAATGATTTTGACGCGATCCGAACGTGAGAAGCTGAGTTTTGGTCGGGTTTACCTTCAAACCATTATCCAGGAACTAGTCGTAAAGTTGGTTCAGACATGTCTCCATCTGATTTATCAGATTTGGGAGATCAGATTTGCGACCGGAGATGAGGACCTGGGTGTCGTCTGTGAACTGAGTGACGTGTGCTACCGGGACGTGCAAACTGAGGTCATTCGAAAAGATGCAATAGAGGAGTGGACCTAGTGATGAGCCTTGAAAATCACCTATGTTGTTTGGGAGAAAGGAGGAGAGATGCCTGTTTCCGCGTTGATCTGAGATGCTAACAGCCTGCGTGTGACTTCCCAGATAAGCCCTAAACTAGTCAGTATCGATTCCATGGAGTTCTAGTTTGGTGAGCAGTTTGGTGTCATCTATTACGTCGAAGCATTTACTGAGGTCCAGAATGTAAAGGAGAGCTACTTCCGAACGGTCCATTGTTGCTAGTATTTTGTCCGTAACTGAGATGAGAGCGGTTTCCGTAGAGTGGCGCGGTCTGAAGCCGTGCTGAGTTTGGGCCAGTAGGTGGTTTTAGTTCAAATAGTGATAGAGTTGTTTCTGCACTACCCTCTCTGTGATTTTGGCGATAACCGGAACCAATGAGATGGGCCTAAAATTAGAGGGATCCGAAGGATCTCCTGATTTGTGAATGGGAGTTACTATTGACTGTTTCCAAGTGGAGGGGATATCAGCTGTAGTTAGGCATGTGTTTATAATGTCGAGTAGCACTTCTCCGATAAAAAGAACATACATTTGATAACCTTAATACAGATCCCGTCGGGTCCGCAAGCACTTGTGCTCCTCATGTCCATGACAATTTTGGTTAGCTGTTCGAGGGATATGGGTGATACTTTATAGGAGCTGGTAGAGACGCGCGATAGCCGGCAACTGGGAGGTGTGTGTTCAGGCATGTTTGCCTGGCGTTTGACCTCTGCTGATACCTTAGGTCCGACACTAACAAAGTATTGATTTAGCTGCTCAGGTAGGACCTGAGGTTGAACTCTATGAGAGCCTTTTTTGGGGTCGATAATGGGCACGCCACGCACGCCACGCAGCTGATGGGCCTTTCTGAGCTATCTTTCTGCTAATATCGTCCCTACAGTCAGCTCTAATAGCTGAGCGAACTTGTCTGTTAAGTACTTTGTATGTGCTTCTATCTTGCAAGTGCAAAGCTACATTTCGCCGGTGCATGAGCTGTTTGGTAGTTTCGCTGACACGTGGTGCTGTTGGGTTCCGAATTTTGATGTGTCTGTGTGGCAGGTGCTCGTCGAGAATAAGTGTCAGCAATTTCAGCGGGTGTCCCATTTGTCAGTTACTGAGATGCGCCCAGTGACCTGGACCCAGTCGATCTCACCAAGGTCAAGGGTCAGTTCCGAGGTATCTACTCGTCCGTAAGAACGTGACTTTATCACGGTGTTAACTGAGGCAGGTCTGTTTACTTTAATGGAACATATCATAAATTTGTGAGGACTGTAGTGGCAGAAACTCACTTTGGTTCTGCCGACAGAGATGGGCCAGTTTGTTATGATGACATCCAATAAAGAGCCTGTGGCGAATGTAGGGCGCTGCACTGTCACGGTAAGTGAATAGTTGCTGATGAACTCAAGCAGGTGTGTTTTGCTGGGGCTATTAGCCGTGTCGAGAAGGTTACAATTTAGATCACCTGCGAGGTAGAAAGTGCCGGTAAAGTTCAGTGTCGCCAATTGAACCTGTCTTTCGAGCTCAGCGAAGTCGTCATTTAAGGCAGGAAGAGTGTTACGAGGAGGCCGATAGATTGCCGCTAGATTGAAATACTTTCTGCTTTTCCCTTTGACTTTGGCCCAGAGTGATTCTAGTTTGGAGCTCGAGTTCGGAGGCGTAGACATTTTCAAAACGGTAATAGTTAGTGCTGACTTGGCGATAATCGCCACCCCACCGTAACCACTAGAGTCGGGCCGGTCCGCGCGATTCACTTGGTAACCGGGGAAGTTAATGAGGCGCGTGGGGTGCTAGGTCGCAGCCAGGTCTCAGTCACCACAGTTAGGCCTAGAGAGTAAGAATGAAGGTCGTTGTGTAGCTCAAGTAGCTTAGGTTTGATAGATTGTGCATTGATGAGTCCCAGGTGGAGCTGTCCTTTGCGCTGTTGAGCTGCCACATGGCTTGTTCCGCCCCGCGATCCGCGTCTTCTGCCGACCCTGGCGCCGCGCCTACCCCGGCGTGTTTTCTTGGGCGCTGTTTTCATAACGGCGACGCTCCCCTCGGTCGGGTTGGCCGAGGGGAGCGTGGGCTGGTGATTGGCGGAGGCGGTGAAGGTAGCGGCGGTGATGACGTCACGGACGGGACGGCTGCGTGCCCGTTGCGAGCCCGGGTGACCGCGGGACGTGAAGGCGGTGTAAATTTGAACAAGGGCGATGGATAGCAGCAGCCTGATGATGTCCGTGTGCATGATGAAAACTGGTAGAGCTGTAGATAGACAATGAAGAACACTATTGCTGGAGGAACAAGAATTCCGAAGGGCACCAAGGTGTCAGTCCGTCAGCCTTCTCCGCTGTAGTGTTGGAAAGAAGACTAACCACGGGCAGTAGCTGATGATTGATGCAAGGGAAGTCAATATAGAGAAAGGCGCTGTCACTTCTTCACTCACTCAGTTTTTCAGGCGTCCAATCACTGTGCAATCACTGTCCAATCACTGCACAATTTCCGTCTGGAATAACCAGCAGAAATTTTCACTCAGTTCAGCCACTTCACGCACGTGTAGCGTATAGGTACGCCGGTTTTGTTTCGATATTTCACTTCTTCTTCTTTTCTGGTACACTTATCACTCTTTCTGGTTCACTTCTCACTCAGAGTTTCATACACCCCACATACAGAGGCAACACAGAGGGCGAGGGAAAGGCTGGGCGAGCGACTGAGACGCGTCTGCTCGCGGCGCCGCGCTCAGGCCCATCCTTGTTTATTTACCTGCAGATACGTGCGAGTACACTAATAACCAATCGGATAGTTGTCCAGCCCGACGTTTTCCTGATGTTTTTTTACGGATGTTTGTCTTGCAATGTGGACACAATTCCAGCTTTTTATTGCCTGTTATACATGGCGAAAGCAAGGAGATCTGTGCCGGGCACACTTATTTTGGTGCTAATAAATCTGATTCAGCACAGCATGCTTTAAATTTACGAGCTTCAGCATGAGTGGGCTCATTTTCGATCACATTTATGTCGCTGCAGTTGCCGCAGTCAGCATCGGAGAGTCCCAGGCACGGACCCGCACATTGACAGCGAAGATATTGCTGGCATTCCTTCAGATAAGACTTCTGACTGATTGTCACAGAAGCTCACTCATTAGCGGACTATCACTGCTCTTCATCTATCCTGTTGTAGTGCCCCCTGGGGTCAATCACCAGATTGATCGTTGCACTCAAGACACCCCATACACTCTATTTTCGAAAGCTCGTATGCACCCTAGGATCCAACCGTCTCGTGGGCCACTGCTCTACCATGCATCCTATCATGTCCTGTCCCATGTACCATCCCACCACATCGCTTCCTAGACCACTTGCGCTGCGTTCGCTTGAGTCCAGTGTTGGATGTGCGCAAGTGTCAGTAGCACGGAGGATCACCGACTGCGGTAGCCCGTCCCAGTGCTCTTCAGCTCCAGACACGCGCTCCGCATTTGATGTCGTGTCGCGGATCTGAACAGCAGTGCAAACGAAGTAGTGAGACGAGCATTGAAAACGGATGAGCTGTTGCCAGACTTGATCACGCACTAGTATCCAGCTCACTCCGCCTGTGAGCTCTTGAGTGCCCATCACGGTGCACGTGTCTCCGGCTGAAATGGCTAAGCAAACTTACTTAAGTTGATCCAGAACATTGTGGAAATGGGCTATTTTCAATCCGGGAAAAACGGTGTGTACATCTCGATTCCCTAAATCCCATCGAAAACATCAGAGCTGCTGAGCTCTGACCATAGTAACCATAGTTATTGTTGCAAGGACAAGGAGCCAGCAGGTAAGGAACTAAAGAGATTCTCATCAGTTCTTATCAGCCCGAATCCCGTCAGCTGCTTTCAGAGGTCCATTGCTACCGTGGCGTCCGCAAGTTGCTTCCAGAGGTCTATTGCTACCGTGGAGTGCTATAAATTCCGCCGCTCTAACTAGATGCGTTTCGTTATTTACTGCAGGTCGAGTGGTCGGCATACAAATGCTCACATGGATCAATGAATTGCAAGCGATGCAAGGCCAGGCCGCCTTCATTGGTGTGCTATTTTTGTTGGGACATGTCAGGGATATAGTTCAGCAGACACGTGTGTCACACGTACATGCATGTCTACGATATTGGCTTTTCATAGTTGCTAAAGAATGCAATTGTGATATTAATTTTACTCTTATTAATGCCTACATTACATATTTACACTCGGTATGGTAATTATAAAGGATCTCCAATTTTATCTTTCGAGGTTGACGAATTTCACCAATTGTGGGCGCTTGAGAATGTTTATTTTGAACCATTCTGGCTGAAGAATGGCGTGCTTCATCTCGCACAGGACATGCTGGCACCGGCAAAACCACTCCACATGTGGGTCAGACAAGGTCAAGGAGATCCCATTCATGAATAGTTGCAACAGACGGACCCGGCCCGGTTGGAACACTCGGCGTACTGACCTCGACATCCTGCAATGGTAACACCGGACGGACCCTGCCCGGTTGGAACACTCGGCGTCCTGACCTCGACATCCTGCAATAGTAACACCGGACGGACCCTGCCCGGTTGGAACACTCGGCGTCCTGACCTCGACATCCTGCAATAGTAACACCGGACGGACCCTGCCCGGTTGGAACACTCGGCGTACTGACCTCGACATCCTGCAATAGTAACACCGGACGGACCCTGCCTGGTTGGAACACTCGGCGTACTGACCTCGACATCCTGCAATAGTAACACCGGACGGACCCTGCCCGGTTGGAACACTCGGCGTACTGACCTCGACATCTTGCAATAGTAACACCGGACGGACCCTGCCCGGTTGGAACACTCGGCGTACTGACCTCGACATCCTGCAATAGTAACACCGGACGGACCCTGCCTGGTTGGAACACTCGGCGTACTGACCTCGACATCCTGCAATAGTAACACCGGACGGACCCTGCCCGGTTGGAACACTCGGCGTACTGACCTCGACATCCTGCAATAGTAACACCGGACGGACCCTGCCCGGTTGGAACACTCGGCGTACTGACCTCGACATCCTGCAATAGTAACGCCGGACGGACCCTGCCCGGTTGGAACACTCGGCGTACTGACCTCGACATCCTGCAATAGTAACGCCGGACAGACCCTGTCCGGTTGGAACACTCGGCGTACTGACCTCGACAGCCTGCAATAGTAACGCCGGACGGACCCTGCCCGGTTGGAACACTCGTCGTACTGACCTCGACATCCTGCAATAGTAACGCCGGACGGACCCTGCCCGGTTGGAACACTCGGCGTACTGACCTCGACAGCCTGCAATAGTAACACCGGACGGACCCTGCCCGGTTGGAACACTCGGCGTCCTGACCTCGACATCTTGCAATAGTAACACCGGGCGGACCCGGCCCGGTTGGAACACTCGGCGTACTGACCTCGACATCCTGCAATAGTAACACCGGACGGACCCGGCCCGGTTGGAACACTCGGCGTACTGACCTCGACATCCTGCAATAGTAACACCGGACGGACCCTGCCCGGTTGGAACACTCGGCGTATTGACCTCGACCGACATCCTGCAACAAGCCCTCGGCCGCCGGCTCTCTGCCATGAGAAGATAAGGCGGCCAACGCTGGCAATTTCATTCCATATTTATCTGCACTCCCCGAAGGCTGCGCTTCGGCACATGCCTACACTCTCCAGCCACTGGCCGCGTCGTAACACGGAAATCACATCCGCGAGATTCGCTTTTCCAGAGCAGTGAACGGGCGTTATGAGCTGTGCTTGCCAGGTTCCATCTGGAATGCGTTCGAACCGCCTCCAGAAAATGATGAGTATTGAAAGATGTTCAGGTTTGCAGCTGCCGTGCAGGACAAGAGAAGGGCTCGCGTTATGTTGGAATGTTAAAAAATGCAACGATAGAAACAACAAACCTTGTGACATTCATGTTTGATGTGCACCCGACACACATGCGCGGCATTTGTCTGTCATATCCTGATCTGATATCCATGCATTGCATATGTATGTTGTCTGCTGATCTGCCAGATACGCATGGTATATATCCACTGTCTCCTGTTCTCAGAATGCAACATTGAGTACCATATATTATGCCGTAGGATTGGCTGTACCCTCATGAATTATGCTACTATTTCAAACTATCTTTTATGAATCCGGAATATGTAATCTGCTGATACTACATACTTGAAACGACCCATTGCATTCAGAATGCGGAAGCAAGATACGCAATCGAGTGCTTGATATATCATTTACTGCACAAATGGAAGACAATGACACGATCACTGCGTCAGCCCAGATGGAATGGAAGACAACACCCAGATAAAGCCTTTGAAAGTTAATCATTACACAATCTGCAATGCTTGATTTGATGAACATTTTGCCACCATAAACAAAGAGAGAGATATATATATGTATATATATATATATATATATATTTATATATATATATATATATATATATATACATATACATATATATATATATATATATATATATATATATATATATATATATATATATATATATATATATATATATATATATATATATATATACATATACACACACATATACACAAACGCACGCACGCACGCACAAACGCGCGCACGCACAATATTGTGCCCTTGGTGGCGTTTAAGGCTGTGATATTCATTTCCTCACGCGTACAATTGGATGAAAACACTCCAGGGTCGAAGGATGTGCAGCTACCAGTTCAGACGATTCTGTCCCGAGGATGTCCCCCTATGGGTGACTATGGTCTGTGGTCTCGATCACTGCGTCACTGCGCGCTGCAAAGGCTGGGGTCCCCCTATGGATGGCTATGGTCCGTGGTCTCGATCACTGCGTCACTGCGCGCTCCAAAGGCTGGGGTCCCCCTATGGATGACTATGGTCTGCGGTCTCGATCACTGCGTCAGCCAAGGCTTTCTGCCTTTCTTCTGGTGTCAGCCGAACACGTTCCAGAAGAAAATTCGGATGTTCGTCGTCAGTTAGGTATTGCAGTTCCTCCGGAACTATCCAATCCTCCGGAGCTATTCAAATGAAGATGTTCCCTAGCCAGCCAGGTCCGCAAAAGCTGCGTCACGCCACGTCACGTCACGCTACGTCTCGTCACGTCACGTCACGCTACGTCTCGTCACGTTACGTCACGTCACGCCACGTCTCGCGTGTGTCCTGCACCGGCCGCAGGCCGCAACGTTGCCGGTCTGACTCCAACAGCTGATCGCGCTATGCTAAGCCAGCATGAATGAGTGCCAGCCATATTTCTTCCGAGAGAGAATGGGTGGTAAACAGATATTGCTGTTTCCAGTGTGTAGGCCAACCCTTCAACGTCAATAGTACGACGGGTATGAATTATGATTTGGACCATATGCCTTTACAAAGAATGTCGTTATCAGAAAAGGCCCGTGGGCAGGAGAGCAGGGCAGTACAGATTATGCTTTCTCTCCGAGCACTACATATCGTAGCGCAATATTGCGCTTGTAAACGTCGTTGATGCTTCCAGCATAACCAGTAGCGCATTAATAAACGAATGCAGGTTCTAATGCGTTGAAGAAGAGCACAGTGAGGATGATCCCGACAGTGCAAGCTAATGCTAGAGGAGAGGACGAGATTCTGAAGAGAGGTAGAAAGCGTTGTCAACTTGGGGACACGTTCCCTCGTCCCGTCAGAAACTGGAGTGGCAACAGAGTTGTGGCGAACATCTGCTCATATTGCACAGCACCAGCCTGCTTGTGCAGATTGTGGCCGGACGGCCTGGCCACGCCCCACTTGCAGTACAGAGTGAGCTGGGCTGGTGGGTCGTCTGGACACAGTCTATACGTGTAGTCTATGTTCCAAATATGGAAGCCTTACTGTTCGTGACCTTGCCAGACGTCGAACCCTAAATTATTGCGATCAAACCATCTGCTCATCTATGTCTTCAAAAAGTAAAAACCAAAGCGTGGGTCCAGCATTCGCGACCGTTTGCATTTTGTCTCCGAGGTCAGACCACTTTCCAGTTGAACTTGGCCTTAGTCAGCCGGCAGTAGACCCCACTGCCCACTCCAGAGCGCGCCACCTGCCTACATACAGCGTGGCCTGGATAGTCAGGAGCACGCTCCTGTCCTGCATCATCCACCTGTACCTCGGCCTGCTCCTGTCCCTGTGTCATCCACCTGTACCTCGGCCTGCTCCTGTCCCTGTGTCATCCACCTGTATATCGGCCTGCTCCTGTCCCTGAGCCATCCACCTGTACCTCGGCCTGCTCCAGTCCCTGTGTCATCCACCTGTATATCGGCCTGCTCCTGTCCCTGAGCCATCCACCTGTACCTCGGCCTGCTCCAGTCCCTGTGTCATCCACCTGTACCTCGGCCTGCTCCTGTCCCTGAGCCATCCACCTGTACCTCGGCCTGCTCCAGTCCCTGTGTCATCCACCTGTATATCGGCCTGCTCCTGTCCCTGAGCCATCCACCTGTACCTCGGCCTGCTCCAGTCCCTGTGTCATCCACCTGTATGTCGGCCTGCTCCTGTCCCTGAGCCATCCACCTGTACCTCGGCCTGCTCCAGTCCCTGTGTCATCCACCTGTATATCGGCCTGCTCCTGTCCCTGAGCCATCCACCTGTACCTCGGCCTGCTCCAGTCCCTGTGTCATCCACCTGTATATCGGTCTGCTCCTGTCCCTGTGCCATCCACCTGTACCTCGGCCTACAGTGGACACCACTGTCCACTCCAGAGCGCGCCACTTGCCTACATAGAGCGTGGCCTGGACAGTCAGGAGCACACTCACAGGAGACAGTCAGGAAAACTGTCACAGGAAACAGTCAGGAGCACACACCTGTTCATATGCCATCCACTTGCACCTCGGCCTGCTTCTCTGCCGATGCAGGCAAATAGCAATGCACCGAACAGTGGGGTTATGTCATCCACGGCAAAGGTGCCTCAAAGGTCGGTGAAGGAAACCCAATCAAGCTAATGGATGGCCACCTAGTTTTCCTTTGTGCGAAGGATATTCATATCGTGAGCCTGACCAAATCGCAACATTGGTGGCGCTGGAATGGCATCTTTTCGGTGGCGAGAGGCGCCACCAGCATTTTGTTCAGGAACTCAGTTGGTCTATGTTGACCACGACTGCGTCTGCCGCAGCTCATGTACAGCCAATATGCAGGCCATATGTCTGCTCCTCCTAGGAAAATTGGACCGCTACTGTTCATGCATTTGGAACACAAATTCAGTGTGCAATTGTTGTATCCCAGTTCCTTGTCTTTTCAAAAAGTCTGCCATACTTGAGCCCTTTCTCCAGGGCCGCAGCCGACGGTTGGGCCTCCATCGGGCAGGTGTGGGTTAAAGGGTCATCAGCCCAGACATCCGGCTGTATTGGCGCCTGAAGCCGTTCGCTGCTGTTCGGCTTGGCAGTGTCGACAACGACGAAGGTAGTCCCGCCCTGATCCATGTTCAGTGCCGGCCCGTCGTCTGCATTGGGCCGCGTTAACCGTGATGGCAGCCTCGCCACACAGGCAGACGACACTGATCTACGGACAGATGCCGGCCCACTGAGTCGCCGCCGGCCCACACGCATCGATACGATTCGCACTACATGGAAGGAGCGCCAATTATAGGTCATCAAATGTGAGTTACGCATGTTCTGTTGTGAACTACGACTTGTTGCATTGACTTCGTGTTTTGCTCTCAAAAGCCCTCAAAAGCAGTTATGGCCGATGCCATGGTTGTCTGAAAGCTGCCGCTCTCACCACCCGACAAAGGGGCCCATGGTATTTACTACTCATGGAACATTTGTTTGCCATTGACTATAATTTTAATTGGCTATGATTTTCGTGCCAGCCGTGTGTTGCCGTCGTGCAGCTTAGCGTGATGTGTGCATGTGAGTGCACCTGTCCCCTATGGCAGGCGGGCGTGGGTGATTGATCGTGCACGAAGTGCAATGCCATCTTGGTTTGCTAGCTCGACTCGTGTTTGCCTTCACGATTTGTAATGAAAGGCAAGGCAGTATCACTATCTGTTCCAGATATTTGCTGCTCCATTCGCGTCCCATCTTGTTGTTTTTAACATCCGTCAGCTCGACTGGTGTGCACTCCGTGTATAGTACAGAGCTCGCATGGTTATTGTTCTGTCACCTGGTGTGCACTCCGTGGATAATACAAAGCTCGCGTGGTTATTGTTCTGTCCGTCACCTGGTGTCCACTCCGTGGATAGTACAGAGCTCGCGTGGTTATTGTTCTGTCACCTGGTGTGCACTCCGTGGACAGTACAGAGCTGGCGTAGTTATTGTTCTGTCCGTCACCTGGTGTCCACTCCGTGGATAGTACAGAGCTCGCGTGGTTATTGTTCCGTCCGTCACCTGGTGTCCACTCCGTGGATAGTACAGAGCTCGCGTGGTTATTGTTCTGTCACCTGGTGTGCACTCAGTGGACAGTACAGAGCTCGCGTGGTTATTGCTCTGTCCGCAGCAATGGTTCAACGCCGGCGCTTCTCCTGTCCATTATTAACGTTGCCGTGGCTGCCACACGAAGGGAGTACAACACTTGGCTGGTTATTTTAGTTTTAGGGCGCATCGACCAAGGAAGCACGGCACGCAAGGTGATAACCCCAGCATAAGGCGCCATTTGGGGAGCCGGACGAGCGAGGGCAGGAAGCGGGCCATAAGTCTCCCCTGCAGCACGAATAGGGTCGGCACCAAACCGCGACAGGAAACGTGTGGACCGACAGCAACTGCACTCGCCTGGCAACACGCGAAGACCATACTGCACACCTTAATGCGGCCAATTTTCTCAGAAGTGCAGGAATGCCAGAAATGCGCCAAAACTGCTGCCACAATTCCGAAGACTGCATTCCAATTTTGGGTGCCTGTTCGATATTTGGCACACTGGTCCGATAGAGGAAAAGCACCTTCAATTTTGGCATTTGCGCATTGCAAGGAACAATCCGCTCCAGGCGAAGCTGGCTGCAATCTTGCCGAAATCAGGCTCATCTGCCGAACATGCTGTACGTGTACAGAACTCTAATGTACAATGTCGAAGTGTTGAATTAGCATAGCTTCCACGCTGTGTTACGGTTCTTTCTTCGTCACACATCTGTGGAGCTCGACGAGTCTGGCATACTGACCTGTAGCTGTCAATATTTTCTTTAAAATGAATTTACCCGGATATTTCCTGGGTCGACTTTATGGAACAGGGAGAGGGATGCTAAGGAGAGCTTGTTCCGTGGATCCTGACCCTCCCACCCGATCTGAAAACTGCAGTTCAGCAGCGAAATGTCGACAGAGTTTAGCGTACCGCCAGTGCACCGACACGACCAGCGCTGAATCGTGACCCGGACCACATCATGCCCACTGCCAGCTGACCTTTCTGGCCGGGGCTGTGTGACAGTGCGAAGCGACCCGAACCCTGTCATGTCGGGACAGGGGAGGTCAGTGCAGGCCGGCACCCTCACCAACTCAGCTATCGGGGCGACATATCTGATTCCCTGACCTATGTGTAGGTCAAATGGTCAAGCCAGATGGTCAAGTCAAATGGTGTAGCCACCGCACGTGTCAATGTTGGACGTGAGTACGGCACGTCCCGCAATCCACCCAAGATTGCGCAATCCTCCGCAATCCTCCCGCGTGACGTCAGGTGTCACGCGGACGCCGAGCTGTGTGTCGGAATTGTTGTTGGCGTCGATTGTCGTTGTTGAAGGTGGAACATTCAGTACGTGAGCATGCCCGGCTCTACCCGGCTTTCATTGATGAGTATGTGGTGTTGTGTGCAATTGGTGGGACTATGTGTATCCTGGTTGTGTCGTTTCTTACGTGTGACTTCACCCAGCCAATGTCAGCAGTCCTTTTGACTCCGCCCTTTGTTCGTTCGACGAAGCAGTGGGCGATGTATCGACCAGTGCTGTTCTGGACAGCAGATCATCGGCATGTATGGATTGTCGCAATAGCCTTGCCCACACGTTACAAATAGTTGATTGGATGTCTGTTTCCATTCAGCAAACATCCAATCAAAAATGCCGTTGGAGAAAGTCATAAAGTCTATTATTAACGACGTTCAGACGGGTTTCATCTAGGGTAAATTACTTGGATAAAATAACATACGGTTGATAGAAGTTATGCAATACTGTAAAACAGGATGTACATCTGCGATACTTTTGACACGCAATCAACAAAAAGCCTATGATCGCGTCGATTGGCAATATCTGATGCAGGCTACTGCTGCAATGTGATTCGATGAGAACACGAAAATATGATTAAGCATTTTATATTATAATCGTTCTCGTAATTCGATAAGAGTTTGTGTTCCGATCAACGTGAGGATATCACAGGTATATGTAATTAACCGCTGGCTAAAAACAAGGCTGCCCACTTAGCTGCTTGCCATTATTTTGACCATTTACATATGGGTATTTCTTCGAAGCTGCATCGTTGTCAAACATAGAAGATAGAATACAATATGAGTTGCGACTACGTAGTTAGCACCGTAAGAAGAGGGCAGATCACATCAAACTCGCTGGAGGACCAGACAGGCGTCCACACGATAGCTGTTGGTGCATCTGACCCCCTGATAAATATCCCTTGGGACATCTGACTACTGACCTTGGCTCGATAATGTGTGACCCAGTAGCGTGGCATTCTTAGTATATCTGAGCCAATGAAACCCGCAGCATGTCTGACCCACTGGCGTAGGGTTCTCAGAGTAGGTATCTGACCTACTGACCGATAGTCCTCAGCACACCTGACACTGGTCCAGGCCCTGCCGACTCACCACGCCTCCCCCTGGGGAGGGGGGAGGGGGGCTGACCGTGCCCAGACCGCGCCGCACACAGCTGGCGCGGCACATTTGTCCCGTCTGTGCCGCCACTGTCACGCCACGCGGAATGGTCCGACGGCCGGCACGTGAGTGGACTTCCACACCGGGCCAAGCGGTGTCCGGTGTCGACCTGGCCACAGGCAGGATGGAGTCCAGGGCGACATCCAGCCGCCCGCTCAATCCGCTCGCTCTGGCTGCACTGGCATCTGTCCGCTCTGTCGCGCCTTTTATCACCCCCGTGACGGTGCTACACTGGGGTTAGGTCATCCCGTGACGGTGCTAAACTGGGCTTAGGTCAACCCATGACGATGCTACACTGGGTTTAGCTCACCACCATGAGGTGCTACACTGGGCTTAGCTCACCCCCGTGACGGTGATACAGTGGGCTTAGCTCACCTCCGTGACGGTGCTACACTGAGCTTAGGTCAACCCATGACGATGCTACACTGGGCTTAGCTCACCACCATGAGGTGCTACACTGGGCTTAGCTCACCCCCGTGACGGTGATACAGTGGGCTTAGCTCACCTCCGTGACGGTGCTACACTAGGCTTAGCTCACCCTCCTGACAGTGCTACCATGGGCTTAAGTTACTCCCGTGGGGTGCTACACTGGGCTTAGGTCACCCCGTGACGTTGCTATACTGGGCTTAAGTTACCCCCATGATGTGCTACACTGGGCTTAGGTCACCCCGGGACGGTGCTGGATTGCCGAGCCATCGGTGACAACACAGGGTCACCTGAGGACATGTCTCGCGGCGTAATGCGGTTAACCGAGCCATAATATCACGATTTTTATACTGACGTATAAATTTTATCCGCTTCATTGTCTTGAAAAAGGCAACATGGACGTGTATGAACCTATATGCTATGTATGTATGGCCCTTTACGCCACGTTCTTTGTTTGCCGGCGTCTCCTCTTTCCTCTCTTGCTTCTTTGATATAACCGGATGTCACATAAGCCGGATTAACGTAACCATTTCTTTAACGTAACAAATCTCTGGCGGATGGCACTCTGCCTCTGCTAAAGATGGAGGGGAAAAAATCAAGAGCTGCTGTAATCACGCAGCATTCCTTGAGCACGCTGTTTGGCTGTTAACAGCCGGGTGAGGCTGGTACTAGCTTGGAGAGTGTACCAGCCTCACCAGTCCAGGGCTTGCAGCTAGTGTACCAGCCCAGGGAGTACCAGCCCAGGGAGTACTAGCTCGGGGGTACTAGCTCGGGGAGTAATAGCTCGGGAGTGTACTAGCCCAGGGAGTACCAGCCCAGGGAGTGCTAGCTCGGGAGTACTAGCTCGGGGAGTAATGGCTCGGGAGTGTACTATCCCAGGGAGTACCAGTCCAGGGAGTACTAGCTCGGGCAGTAATGGCTCGGGCAGTACTAGCCCGGAGAGTAATAGCTCGGGGAGTACTAGCCCGGGGAGTACTAGGCTAGGGAGCACTAGCCCGGGGAGTACTAGCCCATGGAGTAACAGCTCGGGGAGTATCAGCCCGGGGAGTATCAGCTCGGGGAGTACTAGCCTGGGGAGTACTAGCCTGGGGAGTAATAGCTCGGGGAGTACAAGCTCGGGGAGTATTAGCACGGGGAATACTAGCACGTGGAGTACTAACTCGGGGAGTACGAGCCCGGGGAGTACGAGTCCGGGGTGTACTAGGCCGGGGAATACTAGGCCTGGGAGTACTAGGCCGGGAGTACTAGGCCGGCGAGTATTATTCCGGAGAGTACTATGCTGGGGAATACAAGGGCGTGGGACTAGCACAGGGAGCACTAAGCCGATGAGTACTAGTCCGGGTAGTACTAGGCCGGGGGAGGCTGGTACTAGCCCGGTTCTGTCGGAGCAGCTTTTTGATGCGCGACATAATAGACCACCAAGCAGACAACTGAGCATGCAGCTGATTTATCTCCCCGGTGGTGTGGAAAGGCGCATCGTGACGCTCTTATATCAGATGGGGACGTGGTGAGTGAATCGCATATAACAACGTGAAGTGGACTTTGCATTTGTCTGCTATCTCTATACCTTATCCAAGGCAGCGCGAACCGCTGACTAAAAGCCAACCGATGAAACCATATTCTGAAAAAGGACATATTTTTACGTTGCTCTCGATGTTACACTTGCAACCACCGTCAAACTACATCAAGCATTGCATTCGCTTCACCTCAAATATTAGGGTAGCTTTTGATGTAATCATACAGCAGCTGTGCACAAGCTGGACTAGTTATCTGTACATAGCACCGTTCCAGCCCTTGTCGGTGTTCCGGGAAGCCAGTCTAAGCTGCCTCAACTACGAAGTGATTCACCACCCGACCGCTTTCCAATACGCGCCAAAAATCTGATCAGATTGACAAGGCACGTCCCATGAAGCGAACATCTCTGAGCTGACATCGGCCAGCAGCTGCCGAAACCATCAGTCGCGGTCAGCAGCTGCCGAGACCATCCGTCAGCGGTCAGCAGCTGCCGAGACCATCCGTCAGCGGTCAGTAGCTGCCGAGACCATCCGTCAGCGGTCAGCAGCTGCCGAGACCATCCGTCAGCGGTCAGCAGCTGCCGAGACCATCCGTCAGCGGTCAGCAGCTGCCAAGACCATCCGTCAGCGGTCAGCAGCTGCCGAGACCATCCGTCAGCGGTCAGCAGCTGCCGAGACCATCCGTCAGCGGTCAGCAGCTGCCAAGACCATCCGTCAGCGGTCAGCAGCTGCCGAGACCATCCGTCAGCGGTCAGCCGCTGCCGAGACCATCCCTCAGCGGTCAGCAGCTGCCGAGACCATCCGTAAGCGGTCAGCAGCTGCCGAGACCATCCGTCAGCGGTCAGCAACTGCCAAGACCATCCGTCAGCGGTCAGCAACTGCCGAGACCATCCGTCAGCGGTCAGCGGCTGCCAAGACCATCCGTCGGCGGTCAGCAGCTGCCGAGACCATTCGGCAGCGGCAGTCGAGCGGACAGCTGCCGCCAGCAGAAGCCGACTTTACGCCGTACGGTCTGCCGCACGGCGAATTACACGGCGTGAAGTCAGGGCACTGGTCAGTGGCTAAGCCACCGCCGGGCCGGAGCCGGAGCCGGAGTCGAGCCCGGTTCATTGACCGCGCAGCTGAGGCGCGAGGGGGGGGGGGGTCACGGACAACTGAGTCAATCTCCTGGCAGACGCCTGACCACTTAACAACGAACGTTACGCAGTCGAGCAGCGGGACCGACTTTGGCGGAGTGGTGCGTCAGCGCCTGAACTCCGCCGATCCGGAGAATCGCCAGCAGGTCTCGGCGCAATGGCTCGACCAGAGCTCTGCTGAGTCACGTCTGGCATCCAATGCTGACCAGCGAGCAGGCTTCGCGGCCAGGTCCAGCCAGGCTTCGTGTGTGCGCACAGCAGTCCGCGTTCCCTGCCCATCAATCGTTGTCGGGCTGGGCAGGCAGCTGGTCACGTTTGCTTGACAGCACCTTTCGACAACGAGCTGCCACTTCCTCTCCGGCGTATGTGCATTTTTGTGTGTAAGCGTGACACATCGTTAGTTACTCGACTTGCTTGCATGTAGGCGTGCTTGACAATTGTATTGAACAGCAATCCTTTTCATGGAAATATTGTAATAACGCCTGATCCTGACGTCGGCACTATTGGTCGCGATTCGTGCGGCATTAACCCTCCCCGTCTTTCCGGTCATATTCTCACATCCCGTCTCGGGGAGTGGGGGGGGGTCGATAGGGACCTCCTCTAATCTCCAAACTAAGCGTCGCACGAAAACGAAAGAGGTGTCATCGGAAAGATCTCGACGATTAGTGCCAGACACCATCCCCCCAATTTGTTTTTCTCCAAAACGTGACGTCACTAGGGTGCCTAGGTTTTCACGACTTACATCATGTTTTTGCCTCTGGGGAGTTCATTTGTGGGAGGTTTGAAGAAAAAAAAATTATTCGGAATAAGAAAAGGAAAGCGAAATCGACCAGGGCCATACAATTTTTGGCCACTCAAAAATCAAATTTCATGTTATTTTTAAAATTTCAAAATATTGAGTTTTCTTTCTTTTCTTTAATTTAATTCCTTTAATCTTTTCTAAAATTTAATTCTTTGGTTTTCTTTAATTTTCCTTTTCTAATGGGTAGAGCGGACCGAAAAACGTTGTTGGAAGTAAACTTGCTCCCATCAAAAATGCTTACTTGAGCCAGAATCTTCGATTTTAACTCTAATGGGCAAATATGCAAATGTAATAAGTAATCAAAAACGGGGAAAATCCTCTGGTGCGTTTTGTTGCGTCCGTGCAGATAAGCAAACGCCGAAAGTTTCATTAAAATATCTTTATCCGTTAAAGCGTGACGACTGATTGAACTTTTTTGGAGGTGACCTTACTTAAACTTGACTAACTCGTTGACCTCAGATGACCTGACTGAGAAATTTTGATACAACATGCCAAATTGATGCCAAAAAAGGTATGCCAAATTTCGGCGCGCTACCACGCGCCGTTCTTTCACTATCCGCGGAAAACCTTAGGGGGGGGGGGGGTTCGATAACGACCCTCCGAGACGGCGCGGGTTAAATCCCTGTCTATTTCTATCTTTCTCTCTCACTCTTTCTCTCCCCTTCCCTGTCTCTTTATACTTCTCTTCATCTTCATCTTTATCTTTCTTTTTCTTTTTCTTTTTCTTTTTCTTTTTCTTTTTCTTTTTCTTTTCCTTTTTCTTTTTCTTTTTCTTTTTCTTTTTCTTTTTCTTTTTCATTTTCTTTTTCTTTTTCTTTTTCTTTTCCTTTTTCTTTTTCTTTTTCTTTTTCTCTTTATCTTTCTCTTTCTCTTTCTCTTTCTCTTTCTATTTCTCTTTCTCTTTCTCTTTCTCTTTCTCTTTCTCTTCTCTTTCTCTTTCTCTTTCTCTTTATCTTTCTCTTTCTCTTTCTCTTTCTCTTTCTCTTTCTTTTTCTTTCTCTTTATCTTTATGTTTATCTTTCTCTTTCTCTTTCTTGCTGCATCCCTTCTCCGCCGATGCCGGCCGGTCGGACAACAGCCAAGCTGGGCGAAAATACAGATGCCAGTGCAAGGTGTCAGGCATATGTGTGGACGGCTGTGCGGGGAAATGAATAGCACAAGGCAGGCCCAGACAGTCAGGACAGCCTCGAACAGCACTGGATATCCTGAACAGATGGGAATTTCCCGGACAGTCCGAACAATCTGGCCAGCACCGGACATCCCGGAGGGGCCCGGGTCGGGCCGGTCAGTCTGCGCCGGCGACCCGGCACAACTTGCGCCGCCAATGGGCCGGCCACATCGCCAGGCGACACGGAACGGCGCGCCTCATGAGGCGGACACAGACCACGACCGGCCGCCGCCGACCCTCACACACCATCAACACGCCGGCAGAGACGACCCAACCGAGTGGAACCGGCAGCCGAACCGGCAGCCGAACCGGCAGCGGAACCGGCGGCAAAACCAGCAGCGGAACCGGCGGCGGAACCGGCAGAGGAACCGGCAGCGGAACGGAACCGGCAGCGGAACCGGCAGAGCAGTGGAGCTGGCAGCGGAACCGGAAGCGGAACCGGCGGTGGAACCGGCAGCGGAACGGAACCGGCACCGGAACCGGCACCGGAACCGGCACCGGAACCGGCAGCCGAACCGGCAGCCGAACCGGCAGCCGAACCGGCAGCCGAACCGGCAGCGGAGCTGGCAGTGGAGCTGGCAGTGGGGTCGGCAGTGATGGCCGGCCGTTGGGGGTGCCATGACGGAAGTCGGCCGGAGCCACCGCCCGGAGCGGCTCGGCTTGCTGGGCCATCAGTCAGGACGGTGTTTTTCTAGCGTGTTGCTCCCGGACCAGATCACCGCCGGTTGCAACGGCGGCGAGAGGTGGTGGAAGGGCACGGGATGTCAGCACCGCTGCCTTCACCTCCTCGGTGACATGGTGTTTTTGTTTTTGTTTCATTTGGTTTGCACTATGTATTTGTATTAACCAGGGCACCACTTGGTGGTGGTGGTGGTGGTGGTGGGGGGAGGAGCAGATTCTCCTCTTATTTAACTTGACGAGTTACGGGCCGATTTCGTTACTTTTGGCGGGAAGCGACAGAACAAACAAAAAAGATGAGCTCAGATAACTCAAATATATTGACCGAAGTGCTACATGTGACGTCACAGGTTAGTCCAAAGCTTAAGACTTGACCTACTTGGCGAAGTTCGATTATAGTCGAGCATCGTACAATGAAGTAGCGCAGAGGTCGAACTTGGATGCCGCCATGCGCCTGAGGTAGTCAAGACAGGCATCCATGGCATTCAGACCGATGTCATGTTAGGTCACGCGGTAATCTGAGGTCAAATATTGAACCTGGCCTCATAAGCATGAGATGAATGTCTACATCAAAAGTTTGCCAGGAATCCAACAGAGGCAATAAAAAAGCTTGTAGGAACACATTGGTGGCAAATTCATCTTTAGTTTTTGATTATGTTTTGATTTATACATAAAACATTGAACAAATTTAACGCAAAAACAAAATGGAAACGGTCTCAAGCAACATCACTGGTTGTTGTCGCGGATGCCTGCTCCATAATGACTGCAAACTGTGCAGTATGACAGCGTGTGCATTCAATTTCTCACAATGCTGAGATTATCACTGGGCATTTGGTATGCCATGGCTCAGTTCTTTTGAAGAAAAAAATGACTTGAGATTTGTTATGAACATTCACAATCTGAGTCCGAATCATATTTATTCCGGTTTTTCGAAGAAGTCAGGAACGTTCGAATGAATGCTAGAAAAATGGACGTTTTGAGTTTGACCAATTTTGAGAACTACGCTGCACAAAAGGCTCGATTTATGAGATATATAAAATATGATATATAAATATTAGATACATACAAGCAATATTTCTGAGATAGCAGCATCATTGCCTCTTCAATTGGCACTTAATTGGTTCAAACCGATTGCAAATATCTTTGTTCTTTGATTTGTTTTGTGTGATTTTCTGCACACCCTTCATTTCGTTCAACAGTCGCCGGAGTCGACGGCTCCATGACGCCACTCACGTTCGACTCACGGTTAGCTAAAACTGAAGAGTGCAACAAGCTGTGGAATTGATTCGCGAACAGGCACTGGCAGTTTTCCATCGATGTCGCTGCTAGTTTTCAAGTTATTAAATTACTTCAAGTGCAGATTCTCCCCCGCCCCGGTGGGATGAGGGGCAGATTCTACCCCCGCCCCGATGGGACGTGGGACAGATTCTACCCCCGCCCAGGTGGGACGAGGGGCAGATTCCACCCCCGCCCCGGTGGGACGAGGGGCAGATTCTTCCCCCGCCCCGATGGGACGAGGGGCAGATTCTTCCCCCGCCCCGACGCGATGGGACGAGGGGCAGATTCTTCCCCGCCCCGGTGGGATGAGGGTTAGCATTGCTGGCATCGGGGGGCACATCGCATGCTCGGTATTCAGCGGTTTATTGCCGCCGTGTATTATCACTCCTCTGTTGCATCAGTAGTAACGTGCCGGATATCACGCTTGTTCGAGCCATTCAGTTCTGCTCGCTTTGTGACTAACCTGAACCATATGAAGCAATGAAACCGACATTTGGTGCGGGTTATGCCACAGCATATGAGACACATGTCCGAGCTATGCTGCGGCATGTCAAGTGCATTTCCGAGCTATGCTGCAGCACGGCAGGCACATGTCCCAGCTATACTGCAGCATGACAGACACATGTCCCAGCTATACTGCAGCATGACAGACACATGTCACAGCTATACTGCAGCATGGCAGACACATGTCACAGCTGTACTGAACCATGACATACACATGTCCCAGTTATACTGCAGCATGACAGACACATGTCCCATCTGTACTGAAGCATAACAGACACATGTCCCAGCTATACTGCAGCATAGCAGACACATGTCCCAGCTATACTGCAGCATGACAGACACATGTCCTGTCTATACTGCAGCATGACAGACACATGTCCCAGCTATACTGCAGCATGACAGACACATGTCCCAACTATACTACAGCATGGCAGGCACATGTCCCAGCTATACTGCAGCATGACAGACACATGTCCCAGCTATACTGCAGCATGGCAGACACATGTCCCATCTGTACTGAAGCATGACAGACACATGTCCCAGAAATGCTACAGCATGACAGACACATGTCACAGCTATACTGCAGCATGTCAGACACATGTCCCAGCTATACTACAGCATTACAGACACATGTCCCAGCTATACTGCAGCATGACAGACACATGTCCGAGCTATACTGCAGCATGACAGACACATGTCCCAGCTATACTGCAGCATGGCAGACACATGTCCGAGCTGCACTGAAGCATGACAGACACATGTCCCAGCAATACTGCAGCATGTCAGACACATGTCCCAGCTATACTACAGCATTACAGACACATGTCCCAGCTATACTGCAGCATGACAGACACATGTCCGAGCTATACTGCAGCATGACAGACACATGTCTCAGCTATACTGCAGCATGGCAGACACATATGCCAGCTGTACTGCAGCATGGCAGGCACATATCCGAGCTATATTGCAGCATGCGAAATACATGCCCGAACTATACTGCAGGATGTCAGACACCTGTCCCTGTTATACTGCAGGATGTCAGACACCTGTCCCTGCTATACTGCAGCATAGCAGCAGGGGTAAGTTGCCCGCCTCACAATCGAGAGGTTGTGGGCTCGAGTCTCACCTGTCGCTACTCTTCACCCGCGGCCAATCGGCGTGAGAGATTGGCGACGCTATATGACTCAACGGTCGAAGTGTCGTAAGACCAACAACCAACCAACTATACTGCAGCATGTCCAATACATGTCCGAGCTATGCTTCAGCATGCCAGACACATGCCCGAGCTATGCTGCTGCATGTAAGACACATTTCCGAGCTACAGCGTATATGAGTCAATGCATGAGTGGTGAACGCCATGATGATGGTGTGACCTACACCACACTAATGTTGTTGAGATTTAACACGATGTCTATGAGCATCGACTGGAAAGGATGGAATGACCGTCATTTCACCAACAACTTTACTCAGCTGAAAAGAAAATCAGAGGTGTCGGGGTGGTGGGGGAGGGGCACTTTGCTATCCATGTCCCTTTCCATAATTGAACTAATTCTTAGCCTATGATTATGCCCAATGTAAATCGAAGCTTGAAGTAGGTTTCACTATTATAGTGCACTAATGTCCCTGAAGAAATAAAAAACGCAACTTGATGCAACCTATTTCGGTTTTCCTGGCGTATTTTTAGTCTACGACGGAAAACAGAACCGGGTCCCGATGATGTTGGCTCCAGTTTGCTGTGCAATGATGACCAGCTAACGCCATGTAACCTCTTCGGTTCGCGCGTAAATTAAATACCGTCCGGCGAAACTTAATCCGGCTGCCAGCCATGCTGTTGAGCCACAAAGTACCAATTTAAGCTGGGTGGAGAGAGCTGGAGACGCTTAAAGGGCTTAACAGATGAAGAGGCTTAAAAAGTGTTAAAAGATGGTTCTGTTCAAAACTATGATAAGTCGAGCCTGGCGTACGCCGTGCCTATTTTTGGCAGGATGGTCGATGATATAAATCGGCAATTTCCGTATATTTATTTGGATTGCGTATGGTGCGGAGAGACATGCACGTCACGTCGTAGGGGTCGTGCTGAAAGGATGCGCAACTCGCGAGAACATCCGTGGTCATCCATCTCAAGTTTTTTTATGGATAGCCGCCGACCGCATATTGTGAACCCTCTCAAATTTGACATACCTGTTGGCAATAGAATAGCGGATCTATTGATGTTCAAATGTTTGTCTGGGAGCCCAGTGTCACCGAGCTAGAGAAGGTCAAAATATGTGCAACTGTTTCGAGAAAAAAATGTCATTTTATTACCCTCCTCCAACAGGGATAAATATGCATTTTTTATTCCTATAAGTTGTGCATATCTATGCAAAAATATTGGCCAAAGAAAAAGAAAAATAGCCTGGGCGATCATAGGTGAGGCTACTAGGTCATGTTTGGGTCACAACTACACTTTCTAGGGTAGCTTTCGATGTCGAAATCGAATTGAGTACGCTATTTACCTCAGACATGCACACATTATATAAATATATCAGACGCGAAGAGCGTGTCCCTGAACATTGGTGATCTTGTCCGGCCAGTTGTTACTACATCACATTTCATCAAGTATTTGGAAACCGTGTGCTGCAACCCATCTTTGAAGTCCGCCAGGCTTTGTTTCATCGCATTATCGTTCGTAGTGTGAAAGTTACCGTATAATTACTTTCGTACACTGCAAATTATGCTGCTTCCTATTCCTCCTATACTTGACCTTGACTTGACCTTGACCTTTGAATTCTAATTTGATAATAGTGTGGACATTTCAGTATGGTTTTTGCCAGAAGCTTAGCTAGAGATTTATGCCGCGTTCTATCCGTAAATTGCGTATCTCGTTATCGGCTAGGAGTCGACAACCGGAAAAATAGATCCGTCGGTCCATGAACCGCCGACTTTGACTTTTTTGACCCGACCCGGAGGATGAAGCATAAGAGGTAGACAAAATGTATCAAAATCACACTGAACAGACGAAGGGCCACGCACCACGCACCGGTCAAAACCGCATGATCTGCGTGGTCTAGAAAAGAGGTTGGAGGGGCCAGAATTCCCCCAGCAGAGATAGGGGAGTGGTCTGCGAGCGGCAGTTCCCAGGTTAAGAATAATTAGTGATTGGACACTGTCAGGTAGATTTGTAGACGCGTTCGCCATCATAGCATGTGCCAGAAAATGTTGAGGAGCAATCACAATTTCAATGATCATAAGTGACCGGTGTCCCGTCCAAATATCAGGCTACAAGCCGCCACCAACCGGAATACGGTGCGAAAACACCATGACATGGCGATAGCCGATGGATGCCAGTCAGCTGATCGTTGACCTGTGACCCCCGACTTGGGATGACCTTTGACCATGCGCACTACTCAGGTTCACTTGGATTTTGCTCAGCCTGCTCATTGTGGAGGGGAAAGCTCGCCGATCTTACGGGCATATATTGGCACTAATATGAAATAAATCGGTGTGCATTAACAACCAGAACAATGACGGCATGGAACAGCACATTAAAGTTAGTGAAAACATAAAAGAAGAATGGGTAAGCAGATATTTACATGACACGAACAAGTGATTAATGGTGCGGACATGGAGAAATATATCGAAATCTCGCTCGATCCTGGTACCTAAGTCGGTACCAGCACGGATATGGAGAAATTCATCAAAATCTCTCTCGATCCTGGTACCTAAGTCGGTGTTTTTCAAGTTTTAATTGTTTCAAGTAGCACTACAAACAAGAGGAGAAATAGCGCGCAACTACACAGGAAGCCAATTTATTGCGTCACAGATCATTTTATCTTCACTGCAGATCATAATAGCTCAGCTGACATCCATCACCATTCAAGACTCAGAGATAGATAGAGAGAGAGAGAGAGAGAGAGAGAGAGAGAGAGAGAGAGAGAGAGAGAGAGAGAGAGAGAGAGAGAGAGAGAGAGAGAGAGAGAAAGAGAAAAAAAAAAAAAAAAAAAAAAAAAAAAAAAAAAAAAAAAAAAAAATATATATAAATATATATATATATATAAAAAAAAAAAAAAATATATATATATATATATATATATATATATATATATATATATATATATATATATATATATATATATATATATATATATATATATATATATATATATATATATATATATATATATATAAGAGAGAGAGAGAGAGAGAGAGAGAGAGAGAGTGATGGCAGCATACGTCACCGACTTATGCTGCCGTCAGACAGATTATGCCATGACGCCATGGGTACCCCGAAATCTATGACACATTCCTCGGATGGGCAGTGGCACTGCCGATTTGCTCAGTGACAGCTGAGCGGGCAATGCAGACGTTGCTGCTGTTTGTGTCTGCGACGCACGAAGCAGCTGAGGCCATATGGCGTCGCCTGTCTCTCACCCTGGCAGAGAGGGTGGATGCCGCGGGAATTGAACCCAGTACCTCTGGTTTCCCAGACGCTTCAGTGTAGCCACTGAGCTACCGGTGCCCTAGGCTATGAAGACGTGGTATCCCATATATTGTCAGCTCTTATCAATTGGACGAACGCATTGTTGATCGGTCTGATCGGCGTCGCAGCGGCATCATCGATCTAACCGTGACTGCCCGGACAATATGGTCTTGAGAACGTCATGACGCCACAATTCGGGTTTTACCGGCAAGTACATAAATGTTGACGTCGATGAGCGGCAGCCCAATTCACGTCTAATTACTCTCAGTGCTGAGCAAATGCCATAACCATAAATGAAATGCTGGCGAGGTCAATACAAAATTTGTTTCGCGTGACTGCCGCCTTAAGGCTCACTTTTAGGATTTTCTCCCCGTAAGACTATTTGAGATGCAGTTACCTAACACAGATTGTTGAATGGATGGCCGAACAAAATGCAAAAATGCTTTAGTGATCTGAGAACAAGCCCCAGTGAACATGTGGTAAGCTGTTATAGAGATTTACCACAAATTTCAGGACCCAAAAAGCGGAAGATGTGTAAAAGTCACATGTGTCCTCTAAAAGGTTATCAAATGTCATACTGATATCAGGTCCGGTTAGGTCGGCACAGGTCAATTCGGTATATGATTTCGGAATGCGATATACCTGTGGTCCATCGCAGGTATTCGGAATCGTTTTAATAATTGGATTTCGGAAATCGATGTAATGAAATACCTACGGTAAACTTCAAATTTTCTCCTAGTTGTGAAGTTCAAATTGATGAATCATTGATGAAGCATTCATAAAACATCGATGGAACATTGATGAAACATTGACGGAGCATTGATGAAACATTGATGAAACATTGATGAAACATTGATGGAACATTGATAAAACATTGATGAAACATTGATGGAACATTGATAAAACATTCATGAAACATTGATGGAACATTGATACAATATTGACGGAACATTGATGACGTGTTGATGAAGCATCAATGAAGCATGGATGCTTCATTGATGTTTCATTGATGCTTCATTGATGTTTCATTGATGCTTCATTAATGAAGCATTGATGGAGCATTGATAAAGCATTGATGAAGCATTGATGAAACGTTGACGAAGCATGGATAAAGCATTGATGAAGCATGGATAAAGCATTGATGAAGCATTGATGATGCACTGATGAAGCATTGATGAAGCACTGATGAAGCATTGCTAATTGAATTGCATGGCAAGCAGTCCAACATTGCAATGCTTGTGTGAGGCGAGGGGCGGGGCATATCAAGCCATTTCTGAACCGTGCAATTGCAGTTTTTTTTGGTTGCATGTCTTTGATAATCGCTTTCAACCGTTATTCAACTTTATAAAAAGGTGACGCATTCCCTGTAGCTGAAATCCACAGTAGCCTGCTTCTAAAAGTGGGACGGCATAGCGACAGGCTGCTATTTGCAACATGCGCAACCTGCTTCAGTTGTACGTTTGGGATGGAAGCCATATTCACATGCGAATAAAGTAATAGTACATTGGAATAGGACATGTTTAGTGTGCACCCTCCGTTATAATCGGAACTGCAAAGAAGTGTCAAAGGTTCATACCATAACGACAATTATATCCGTTTCTACACCAAGCAGCATTGTTCTGTACGATTTATATTGCACGCTAGCACTCTCTCCGAAGTGACGCTTCGAATAATTGTTCGACGTGCATCCGATGTCACAACACAAGCTAAGCAAATCTGATACCGAAGTCTCAAGTTTGACTGCCGCACAATGATCATGAACAGTCGACACATTCCATGGCGTCTTACTGACGTCTTTCGTGACGTCTTACTGATGTCTTTCGTGACGTTTTATTGACACCTTCCGTGACGTCTTACTGACACCTTCCGTGACGTCTCACGTGACGTATTCCATTGCGTCTTCCTTGACATTTTCCGTGACGTCTTCCGTGACGCATTCTGTAGCGTCTTCCGTGACGTCTTACTGACGTTTTCCGTGACATCTTACTGATACCTTCTGTGACGTCTTACTGACGTTTTCCGTGATGTCTTACTGATACCTTCTGTGACGTCTTACTGACGTCTTCCGTGGCGTCTTACTTACGCCTTTTGTGACGCCTTCCGCGACGTCATGCAGACGTATTCCGTGACGTCTTACTGACGTCTTTCATGACGTCATACTGACGTCTTCCGTGACGTCTTCCGTAACGTCTCCCGATGCGTATTCCATAACGTCTTCCGTGACGTCTTACTGACGTCTTCCGTGATGTCTTACTGACGCTTTACGTGACGTCATAATGACGTCTTCCGTGACGGCTTACTAACGTCTTCCGTCATGCATTGCTGATGTCGTCCGTGGCGTCTTACTAACGTCTTCCGTGACGTCTAACTGACACCTGCGATGTCTTCCATGACTTCTTACGTTTTCAGTGACGTATTTCTGACGTCTTCCGTGACTTCTTCCGTGACGTCTTACTGACGCCTTAAAACGTCTTACTGACATCAGCGTGCTCCGTTCCCAGTCGTGATGCCCTGCTCCGCTGCCCCGCTCCACTGCCCCACTTCACTGCCCCGCTCCACTGCCCCGGTCCACTGCCCCGCTTCACTGCCCCGCTCCACTGCCCCGCTCCACTGCCCACTCAATCTGAGCCGGCCCCGATCGTATGGAAATGCTCAGATGGACTAATTGGCGTGAAATGGGCTCGCTGCTGCAGCCATTCCGGCGGCGTCCGGTGTGGAGACGACATTTCGCGGCCGGCGCCGTTCACCGTCAGTCCGGACAATTGGCCGTCCAGATCAGCAGCCAGAGACTGCGCCAGAAAGTGAACACAAAGAGAAACAACTAATCCGAAAGGCGAAGCATGCAGCTGCGTACAAAGGGATTAGCCAAGCAGGGTTAGAGAAGTAACTTGCGGAAACAAATAGAAGATGGAGGGACAGAACGGCAAGAAGAGGAAAGTGTCTGCAATTAAGAACAACGCAGAAAGTGAGGGAAGAACATGGAAGATATTGGATGATGGATGGATGAATGAGATGGAATATGGGCGCGAATGATCAAAACTGTTCGAAGCGCCCTAAAGCCCAAATAACTAACTAACATGGAAGATAGTTGGGGACAAAAGGGGGAGATGGTGAAATTTAAGGGACTGAGTGTGGAATGAAGCGAACACATGTAGATGTGTGGAGGCTGGAGAGAGGAAGGCAGGACATAGCAAGATAGACTGATGGAGCAATGAAGAATAATGAGAGAAACTAAGCAGTACGAAAGATCAGCATGAAATAACGCTGACCGAGCTGAGACAAAATCAAAAGAACTTAGAAGCGTAGAAGCGTAGAAGGCACGGTAAGAAGTAAACGATAGCATGCCAATGGTGCCGATTCAATCATAGAACGTTAATAAAATACGAGATAAGCACAAAACAAAGGGCATACACCGCTGAAACGAATGCTTACTACTGATTATTAAAATGCCCAGAGGAAACATCTGGCTTCATGTATAATACTGCACTCGGCATTTTAAGCGAAGCATTTCCTGGAGTTTGGTATGTGACATGCATTCCCCTAAAATATTCGGCGATGTCCTCTCGGCTGCCACTCTATGCTTTTATTTTTCCGAAGTACATACCAGCATAGTTTCGGCCACCTTCTTTGAACGCCAAAAACATTGAGTTGAAAGCTTTGATGTTGAATTGTAAATGGCTCGCCTTGCCAGAGTCTATCACCCAAGCAAACCATCACAGGAGCGGAACACACATAAAACGACATACTCCGTATCTGTCGAGAAAAATAGCTTGAACAACCCAGACACAGTTTGACTCTAAATCATGCGACATCAACGCACAACTTGCCGCATGACGCCTGCTGGGGTTTGCATCGGGTTCAGCGGGATCATCTCATGGCCAGTCTGATTGAGCATTCATCTTCGATTCGGCTCACGCTGTCAAGCCAGAGGATTTTGTCGAAACGCTCGTCGGACGTTGTCACGATTGCCGGCGCGCTCGGTGTCACCGAAGTCGAAGCCGAAGCTGAAGCTGGAGCGGAAGCCGAAGCCGAAGCCGGAGCCGGAGCCGAAGCTGAAGCCGAAGCCGGAGCCGGAGCCGAGCCGAAGCGACACCGCCTCCGGCCGACAGTGCGGCATGCTGTTGTCCTTCATTTATCTGGCGGAGCGCCGGTGTTGCAATCAGTCCTCGCCGGCGACCGTCGAGGTACGCTGGCGATGATACGAAGCACGCTGAGCGAAGCACGCTGAGCGAAGCACGCTGGCACGCTGAACGAAGTTGGCTGGCGACTGCTGATGGTCAGGTGATGGTCAGGTGATGGTCAGGTGATGGTCAGGTGATGGTCAGGTGATGGTCAGGTGATGGTTAGGTGATGATCAGGTGATGGTTAGGTGATGATCAGGTGATGGTTAGGTGATGGTTAGGTGATGGTTAGGTGATGGTCAGGTGATGGTTAGGTGATGGTCAGGTGATGGTCAGGTGATGGTCAGGTGATGATCAGGTGATGGTCAGGTGATGATCAGGTGATGGTCAGGTGATGGTCAGGTGATGGTCAGGTGATGGTCAGGTGATGGTTAGGTGATGGTCAGGCGATGGTCAGGTGATGGTCAGGTAATGGTCAGGTGATGGTCAGGTGATGGTTAGGTGATGGTCAGGTGATGGTCAGGTGATGGTTAGGCGATGGTCAGGTGATGATCAGGTGATGGTCAGGTGATGATCAGGTGATGGTTCGGTGATGGTTAGATGATGGTCAGGTGGTGGTCAGGTGATGGTCAGGTGATGGTCAGGTGATGGGCAGATGATGGTTAGGTTGTGGTCAGGTGATGATCAGGTGATGGTTAGGTGATGGTTAGGTGATGGTCAGGCGATGGTCAGGTGATGGTCAGGTAATGGTCAGGTGATGATCAGGTGGTGATCAGATGATGGTCAGGTGATAGTCAGATGATGGTTAGGTTATAATCAGGTGATGGTCAGGTAATGGTGAGGTGATGGTCAGGTGATGGTCAGGTGATGGTCAGGTGATGGTCAGGTGATGGAGCCACACACCACGAGCACGACACGCTGCTGATCTTTGACAGATTGATAATTTAAGCAATTGCAAGCAGATCTGTCAAATTTACCGCCAGTGTTTCGATGACCGTTCCACATATTGATCGCTAGACCAGCTATCTGAGGTCACGAGAACAAATGGTGGAAAGATCTTCTGTTCATTTGTTTGTATTTTTATCACATGCAATCCGCACATGTACATAATTTGTATCGTACTACATCGAGCCCGAATTGCTTATCTGAAATTAATCATGCGTTTAATGGGTACTAATACTGCAGTTTTATGATAGCTGCAGCAAGCAATTGTGATCGGCACGCCATAAGTTCTGATATGGCATAATGGGCATGTAGCCTTCTATGTCTCGTGAATCGTTCGCAGCTAAGTTCATTTTCGTGCAGATCGTTTGTAGGTGACACACAATGGAACATAATATGCGTACTGGTGGTATGCATATTTCATAACGGAATGAAAGTCAAATTATGCACCGATTCATAACCAACACACTTATTAGATGATCGATGATAAACGTCACTAGTCCAGCCAATCCAATTTGTCGGATTGTCCTAGGAGGTACTTCCAATTGTGCAGATTATAGTTCCGTGTGGCCGAGGACAGGCGGGATAGTGTTTGGCTATATCGCCGAAAATATGGTGGGAACTGGCTCTGATTTATTGCATGATTTAATTTCAGCAGAATGGGCGAGTAAACCCATCGATATCAATGCAATAAATTGCCGCACCCCGCCAGGCCAGTACCTTACTGTGACGTGTCAGCCCAGTTGCCATGGACAAGATATGATGTGATGTAACCAACTGCAAAGCAAGCTGCATCACTTGTCCGACATTGTGCTGTGCTGTTGTATTTGATGCCCTTGTATTTGAAGAGTTTTTGACAAGTGAGTGCTTTCTGAGTTTGAAGTATGGCGCAATTGGACGGTGGTGAAATCCTGTGTATTATAGAGAAGGGGAGAGAGAGAGAGAGAGAGAGAGAGAGAGAGAGAGAGAGAGAGAGAGAGAGAGAGAGAGAGAGAGAGAGAGAGAGAGAGAGAGAGAGAGAGAGAGAGAGAGAGAGAGAGAGGGGGGGGGGGGGGGGGGGGGGGGGGGGGGGGGGGGGGGGGGGGGGGGGGGGGGGGGGGGGGGAGAGAGAGAGAGAGAGAAAAAAAAAAAAAAAAAAAAAAGAGAGGGGGAGAAACAGAAGAATGGCAAGAAGAATGAAATTTGTGTCGTTTGCATTGCTCTGTGGCGGTCGATATTCGTTGTTTGTACCACCATGGCATTGTCCATTGAATGCAAGCTGAACACGGTAGATAGTTAGTTGAATGGCAGCCATAAGGGCCGGCGCCAAAGCTTAATATGCACTCCGTGTCCTTCCCAGAGAAATAAATGCAGCTATTCGTGCAAGTACGAGTGTGTTGCGCACGCCTGAATGTCGCCCTAACGCAGTCATGCTATCATGGGCTTCTGGCTCGATTCGAGATGGTGTGTATGCCCGGCCAACTCATATTTACGGGAAATCACAGCGGGGTTTGATTGTGTATGTTTTCGGCGCGGTCGCAGGAGTGGAATAGTTAGCGGAGCCACTGCAATCTGAGTACCTACATACATCTCGCTCTGCCTGGTGAATAGGGTAATTTTGATACGGTATCTCACCGTAGCATATGTTGCAATACATATACAGAGGAGTGAAACCGGCAACGCGTTTGTTGTCATGAGAACGACCCGCGGAAGGCGGGTGCATGTGATCAGTGATGAGCTTAAGTGATTGAAAGTATGTAACCATTGGTTAGCTACCTGAAGTGATCACATAAATGAAGCAAATCGGTGGCAATATTCGTTGGAATATCGTTCGTTAAAAGCCATTTTCCCCTTGGGAAGTGCGAATTATCAAATCGACCAGGCAAAGGGGTGATTGTTCACCCTCATGTCTCAGATTTGAGCAAAATTGATGCGTAGGGTACATTGCTCGATGCCCGTTAAATTACGTTAAAAAATTGACTGAATGGAAGGACCATATTTTGTCTTCCTATATAACAAATACAAATAATACCGTTTCTTTTTGCTACAAATGCTCGTCTTGAGAGCACAAACTTCACCATATTTGACGCTTTTCGAGGATGGAACTACTAACTTGATCGCCACTCTGCACATAATCGAAATATAATATATCATGTGCCGGCGTGCTTTCTGGCATTGCGCGGAAGATCGACGGTTTTATAAAGTAGTAATGCACAAGCCTGTATAATATTAATAAATTTCACGAACGACATCGAGCGACATTCAGTTAATCACATCGTGTTGAATGGCGTATGATTTCCTCACGGAATGGCACCAGGCCATTCCGTAGCAGTTCAATTCAACACATACATAGGAGGATCAGATAGCTCCACCACCCCATCCTCACAAATGAAGTCACCTGATGTTTGCAAAGATCCGCCGCAGCATGCGCCCAGGCGGAGTGTGTGATGGGAGGTGTGGGAGAAATAGGCAGGGATGGTTTCTCGGGTGGGGAGTGACCCCAGCCACCGAAAGGATTAGCGAAGAAAAGGATCCAGGATGTTGAGAGATTCAATTCGCAACTATCGTCCCTATGATTCACACCCAAGTAGTGTCGCCTGTGGAATCGTGACGACTAGTGGAGATTGAATCGTGTGCACAGTCCTATTACGGCTCTGTACGGTGTGCAGTCGTGAAACCGTGTAAGTTGCACACATTGGCTGGTAACGCTGAATGCAGTGTATTAATATCACCAGTTTTAAGTACATGTGAACCACAATCTCTTAAGGACAAAGTGTTTTTGTTTCTTTCACATTTATTTTGCCATCTTGGACTTATGTCGCTTGAACAGTAATGAAGCATCATCTGAAGAAATAAAACTTTTTCCTGAACAGACTGATGTGGACGTGTACTTAAAAAAACGGTGACATTGCTACTTTGCCTCCAGCGTTTACAGCCATAATGTGCAATTTATCCGGCTTCACGACTGTACACTGTGCATAGCCGTTAACGCACTGTGCAAACTATTCAATATCCACCGGTTTTCACGATTCCATGGGCACACAATTTATGTGTGAATCCAGCGAGCAGTAGCGAGCAGTAGCAGTAGCGAACTGACTCTCTCAGCATCATGGACCTTTGTTTTTGCCAATCCTTTCTGTTTCGTCCAATCCTGGCCGTGAAGACAAGAGAGGACCCGCCCAAGAGCTGGAATGTCCATACCAACTGGAAGGAGCAGTCTCAGCTGGAATGGGCACGTGATGGTCAGAGAAGGCTTGGATTCTCTTCGGGTGTGAAAGGGCCCCTGAGGGATGAACAGGACCATGAGAGCTGCAGAGAACTAATGAAGGCCATCTCAGATCTGAAATGCCCCGAGATGAGAGCTAGACAGGACTATTGAGAACTGTGATGGGCCCCTACAAGCAGAAGAAGTTCCTCAGGGATGGAGGGGATCTAGTGAGAGTCAGAGCGAACAGGACTGGGATTCTTCTGATGTTGAGAGTGGTACCTAATGGATGAGCAAGGTCCCCCGAGAGGTACAAAAATTCCCTGTTGGCTGGCAATTGAGGTGAGGAATACCGAGGGCCAGCCTCAGGGCTAGAATGTTCTTGAAACCACAAGAGCTGTCAGTAACTATGATGGGTCCATTGATTACAGCTTGCTAGGACCCTTGAGTGCTGGCAGAACCCCCTGAGAGCTATTAAGAGTCCCTAAGGCTAACGATGATTGTGAGGAATACTGAGTGCCAATGTTAGAGCTAGAAAGCGCTTGAAGCTAGAAAGACTGCCAAACATTACGAAAGACCTCTAACAGCTGGGGAGGACTAATGCCGATGTAAAATGGTCACTGAGCGCCAGAAAGGTTGCGTTGTGCGTGCGTTCAAATCATGTGCGTTGCGCAAAGCTGGTCCTTACTAGTCGTTCCCTGCCCCCAAATATTGCACTTCTTCTTCCTCACTAGTACTCATGCCTCATTTTGAAAACATTTGACGGTGTTGAAAAGGCGCAACAATATGGGCCCACCAAAGGCGCAGCCAAGGGGGCGGAGCAAGGGTGCCCAGCCGTTAGCAACCTATGTTGGATCAAACAAGACGTTTTACGATCTTAACTACGCAAAACGCAAAATTTTCGTCGCGCTTCGCGTGCCGAAAGCTTTCTCTGTATCATTGCATTCTTTAGTTGAGCCTCCGTTAGGAAAAGCTTGGCGGTGGCACTGGGCCCATCCTTATTATGAACACCTTCCCTATTAATCTATTTCTGAACGTAGCGGGTAACAGGATGAAGCATTTGTGTCCATGTAGATGAGCAGTCGCATTTTTACTCAAGCTAATACAGTTCACGCCTTCATTAGAGATGGGTTAATGTCCCTTTATTTTCCGTAATAGGTTTTCTTTTCTTTTTGGTCTTTCCCGGACTGTTGTACCTTGATTGCATGTCTCGCATTAGCCATGCCAGCGCGTAGTGCCTTATTTTCCCACGTATCTGAACAATTTTGGCCGTGTATAGATATACATACATATATATATATATATATATATATATATATATATATATATATATATATATATATATATATATATATATATATATATATATATATATATATATACACGACAAAAACATCACGTGGACAGCGTGGTCCTGGAGTCGTACTTTCAAGCATTGTCACGTTTTGCTACAGCGATTCGATCCTAATCTCACACAGAAAACTTCACCTGCTCTTCAAATTTTGAAGCTTGCCAGCTTTTATCACAATATTTTTCTTATGTATGCGCATTATTTATGTTTTACATTACATTATTTGTATTATTACATTGTTATATCATTTTTCTCATTATTGCATTATTTTTACATTCTTAATTATTATTTGGAACATACACGTTCGATGGTGGCACAAATCGTATCCGCGCAATTAAAGTCGTCAGGTCAGCCGGCTGCCGGTCACGTGTTACTACGTAATATGACGTGGTCGGCATGGCCGTGGCCGGACGATGGGTAGGTGCCATTTATTGGAGTAGTGAAGCAGAAGATGGTACATCGAACGGCCATGTCATATTGGTGATATTCGCACTACTGTCGTCGTCGCGCGTGTTTTTGTGGAGTAGGCAATATGTCGATGAGTTGTCTCTCCGGTCCTCGTGAGGTGTTTCACCCTAGGATCACTGATTGGCTAACATCTCTGCAGAGCCACATATGTCGAAGTCTTTTGGCTCTGGTGGCACTCGAATCCAGGTCTCTATATATGTAATCCAACGTCTTACTAACTGCTCTACTGTGCTACTAAGGATAAGTAACCATATGTTATAAATGTACGTTATTGAACGGGATCAGTGACAGCGATAAGTAACCATATGTTATAAATGTACGTTATTCGGACCCTCTGACGTTTCTCTGGATCAGTGACAGCGATAAGTAACCATATGTTATAAATGTACGTTATTCAGACCCTCTGACGTTTCTCTGGATCAGTGACAGCGATAAGTAACCATATGTTATAAATGTACGTTATTCGGACCCTCTGACGTTTCTCTGGATCAGTGACAGCGATAAGTAACCATATGTTATAAATGTACATTATTCAGACCCTCTGACGTTTCTCTGGATCAGTGACAGCGATAAGTAACCATATGTTATAAATGTACGTTATTCAGACCCTCTGACGTTTCTCTGGATCAGTGACAGCGATAAGTAACCATATGTTATAAATGTACGTTATTCAGACCGTCTGACGTTTCTCTGGATCAGTGACAGCGATAAGTAACCATATGTTATAAATGTACGTTATTCAGACCCTCTGACGTTTCTCTGGATCAGTGACAGCGATAAGTAACCATATGTTATAAATGTACGTTATTCGGACCCTCTGACGTTTCTCTGGATCAGTGACAGCGATAGACGGCGCAATGTGAATGCTTGGCTTACTGGCGGAATTGGTTCCTGCAGCTATGAGTGCAACTTGTTATCTTGCATGGCTTCCAGTGGGGCTCCATCTCCAGCATGTTTGTGTCGTCCAATGATGGTCGGCGGGTGCCGTCCGATCAGGCGTGGTCGGCTGATGGCGACCCTGACCCTGACCCTGACCCTGACCCGATCGGTCAGGGTCGCCATCAGCCGACCACCCGAGGCGACCCTGACCCGATCGGTCAGGGTCGCCATCAGCCGACCACCCGAGGCGACCCTGACCCGATCTGTCAGGGTCGCCATCAGCCGACCACCCGAGACGACCCTGACCCGATCGGTCAGCGTCGCCTCGGCTGGTGGCTGTCTTCTGTTCCTTCACTTTGCTGGGGTTGAAGGATCACACACGCAATGGCGTCGTTTGTGCTGCTTTTAGCCAGGGCTTCAATCACATCTGCAGCAGCCTAAGCGTCTGGCCGGAATGACCCGCCTGGTGTTCCTGGCAAAGGATGGCGGTGAGGATGTCTGTCACCGCGGTCTGCAACACCAGCCATTGACACCTCTGGCGGACACTGCCGACAGCGGACACTGCGGACAGCGGACACTGCGGACAGCGGACACTGCGGACAGCGGACACTGCGGACAGCCATTGACGACTCTGGCGGACACTGCGGACAGCCATTGACGACTCTGGCGGACCCTGCCGACAGCCATTGACGACTCTGGCGGACCCTGCCGACAGCCATTGACGACTCTGGCGGACCCTGCGGACAGCCACTGACGACTCTGGCGGACACTGCCGACAGCCACTGACGACTCTGGTGGACACTGCCGACAGCCATTGACGACTCTGGCGGACACTGCCGACAGCCACTGACGACTCTGGCGGACACTGCCGACAGCCATTGACGACTCTGGCGGACACTGCCGACAGCCACTGACGACTCTGGCGGACACTGCCGACAGCCACTGACGACTCTGGCGGACACTGCCGACACCACGAAGACTCTGGGGACACTGCCGACAGCCATTGACGACTCTGGCGGACACTGCCGACAGCCACTGACGACTCTGGCGGACACTGCCGACAGCCATTGACGACTCTGGCGGACACTGCCGACAGCGGACACTGCGGACAGCCACTGACGACTCTGGCGGACACTGCCGACAGCCATTGACGACTCTGGCGGACACTGCCGACAGTTCTCAGCCGCTGGCCGTTGCAGCGACACGCGCCGACCTTTCTCGGTGCTCACGCTGGCGTGAGCTGCCGGGCGGCCCGACACAAAGCGTTTCCACCACACAAATCGCCGGCGCGCCTGATCGCGATGTCGCGCGCCACAATGGCGCGCTTTCGCAACAGGAAGACGGAGCGCGGCGGCGCGCGCAGTTGGTCGGTCAGGTCAAGAGCCGCGGGCGGCGCCGGTCGCGGCTGAATGTGCAAAGGCTGGCCGAGGTCGCCGCACTTCTGCCACTGCCGCCGACTTCAATGTCACCGGTCGTCGACTGCCGTGAGCACATCGAGCAACCTGCCGTCGCGCCACGTGCGTGTCCTTTTGATGTTTTGTTCGGGCTCGTGAGCACATCGAGCCACCTTTTGATGGCCTTTTGATGTTTTGTTCGGGCTCGTGAGCACGTCGAGCCACGTACGGTCCTGTCGTGCTTTGTTCGGCGAAACTTTTCCAGTTGAGTCACGGAAGAACACCAAGTTTTCCGCGACGATTCGCGACGTCCTGACTGCGAAGTTAGCCAGAGCCGTGTCCTGCATTGAGACAAATTGTCGGTCGGGCGGTCACTGTCAGAGGGCGTTAATTCCAGCTTAGCGCGCTGTGCAGGCACTATACAGTGATTTATGTGACGCTGTGATGGCGTTCAATGCCTATTGAAGAAGCTCCTAAAGCATTCTGTGCTTATTAGTGCCTTGGGTGATATGCCTAATGCTTGCAGCCTGACATGTACGAGCGCTTAATGGCTGAATTTACATCTGATTCACTTGGTCTAAAGCCAATGTTCCCGAATTGCCGAGGCAGCATTGGTATCCATGCATGTACTTCCACTAAAATACATCTATGAAATGACTATCAGGAACGCGGGTCATGAGCATAATGCTAAGCTAAAAGCCAGTACACACACGACAGACAGTGGTTATTATAGCATACAGGTTTATGCCTTTATAATATGCATACATACGGCTGCAGTATAAATTGTACGACCGTTGCTCAATGTCTCCAGTGTCAACTGAGGTTGAGATCGGCCGGCCCGCTGCAGCGCGTCGCCACAGAGCCGACGAATCGTTTGCGGACGAACCGCATTGTTGTTGTATTCAAAGCGCGTATGAAATCGCAACATCACGAGATTTCATTGCAATACTTCCGCTCGTTTATGAGCCGTCTTCGAAAAACAAGAGGGGTGAGCCGATTCGCCCCTCACCCTACAACCCTCCGTTGCGCATGTTAGCGATAGCTAATATGTCGTTAGCAAGTCGTTCGGTTGGGATCTCTCCCTTATGATAGCTCACAGAAAGCTGATCAGATTGGAACACAGATTGAAATGCCTACTTATGCATGTTTCAATTGCCCGTGGCTACGGGCGCAGCAAGGATTTTCTTACTGGGAGCGAAACCCCAACAAAAATGTGTTGAAATATGATTTCATTGCATGCTGAAACAATGCTGAAACCGTTTTCGGTACACTTGGCGCGCCGAAAAATTATGGTTGTGCTTGGTAAGAATTTCGAAATTTCTCGCTTGATCTAGTGTATTTTTGGTTGCTTAATGGGAGCCAGGGCCTCCGCATCCCACTCCAGCTGCATGGCCGACGCAGTCAATGCGCCCCTAAACTCTTCCCACTCCTAGGGTCCGCCTCTGCCCGTGACGCCGCATTATTTCAGTTAATTTACGACCAACCCAATGCTTCGATCGGCTGTCCTTCACCCAGTTCACTTGTGATACTGCGCCGGCTGTTCGCTCGTTCGACGGCACAGTATACCTACACCTCTTTGGGGCGCCATCTTCCGTCAGTGAGAAGCAGTTCCTGAGATAGCATCTTAACCCGTGCCGGCACAGTACCTATTCTGAGGTCTCGGGTCACCCTCGCCGGGTGGAGGAGGGGGAGAACATCTGCTCATAAGATCACGGAAGGACGAGACAGATATAACATATAAAAATAACGTTGTAAAGGGTTTGAGACTTGAGTAATTATCATGAAGGGTTATCAAAGGATTAATAATGACGTAACGGGGAAGAGGGGTAATGTGTGAAAACTTCCCAGAATGTGTGTGAAACTTCTTTGTGTGTGAAAACTTAAGGTGTGAAAACTTCTTTAAACTTCCCAGTACCGTTTCAGGTCATTACCCCAATTTACCTCTCAGACAACTTGTTTGGCTTGTGAGTCAATACGGTTGATTTGGATGTTGAAGCGAAATATCGTATATATTTATCTCCTCCGGCGCAATAAATGATGTCTTAGGCATTATTTCGGCGATTTCCAAAACGTGGTCAACAACTAAATATAATTGGCTCCTTGACCAAGGAGTTGGAGTGCAACAACTCACACATTGCTAGTATTCCAAGATACTGTGGAAAGCTATATTGGATATGTCAAGGGATCCGTTATTTTATCTGTTATTGGTTTTGCACCGGCAACGATTAAACCTGACACGTCTTAGTTTTTGTCCAACGAAAGCTGGCCTTGGAGCTGACGATGCGTAGTCTACAGTGCATCGTCAATCACAGATTACATTCTACTAGTAATAATACATTGCACCATGTCGAGACCGTTAACACGCGCACTGGAGGGGACGGGGACGAAATCCGCCCACCCCTCCGACTTTTCCTACATAACTCCCTACTCCTACTTCACTCGAATCTCGATCGAATGGGAATCGAATGGGAACTCGATCGAATGGGAAATACGCGCGCCAGTGGAAACGACGGAATAACACTTCATATGCTGAGAGCGACGTTTGCAGTCACAGGGCCTCATTTACTGCATGTGATAAACTATTCACTGCGTACTGGTGAGGTGCCGCCTCAGTGGAAAGAGGCCTGCGTTATTCCGTTGCACAAGAAGGGTGATCGTGACGACCCCGGAAATTTTAGGCCCATATCTTTGCTGAGTGTTGTTGCTAAACTGTGTGAGAAAATTGTAAACACGCAACTTTCATTCTATCTCGACTCAAACCACATACTCTGTTCAAATCAATATGGTTTTCGTCCCGGCCATTCAACCGAAACAGCAATGCTCGATACTGTACGATTTCTGACCAAAAATATGAATTGTGGTCATGTGTCTACCCTGCTTGCTGCTGATACGTCCCGCGCGTTCGATAGCGTGGAGCATAGCCGCCTGTTAGAAAAGCTAGGCTGGTATGGGATCGACGTTCACTGGTTTGAGGATTGGTTGCGGGGGAGGAGCCAGACAATTCAGGGGAGTACCGCTGAGCCACTCCCGGTGACGCACGGTGTAGTACAGGGAAGCCAAATCGGGCCAAAATTGTATTTGATTTTCACGAACGACCTAGCATCACATATAAAGTATGGCCACTTGGTAATTTTCGCTGATGATGCGCAATTTCTAGACTCTGACGTCCCAGGCAACATGTCTGCGCTAAAACAACGTGTAGAAAACACCTTGGATACAGCTCTGAACTGGTTCACACAAAATCGGCTAAAAATCAACCCTGGAAAGACTGAGCTCCTGGTTGTCAAATCTCAGCGCCGGAACTGTGATACCTTATCGATCAAATTTGGAGATGCTGAAATTAAGCCGTCACCGAACGCAAAAATCCTAGGTGTACACGTCGATTCGACTCTGACCTGGGATAGACAGGTGTCTCAGGTGGTTCGGTGGTGTTATAGTGTTCTCGTTGGCCTGTCAAAATTTCGACACAAATTACCCTCAGAAACGAAGAAACTCCTCATTCAGGCACTGGTTTTCCCCCACATCTACTACTGTATGACAGTTTGGGGAAGTTGCAACAAAACCCAGAGAGATAGGATTCAGAAGGCGATAAATTTTGGTGCCCGTATAGTATCCGGCCTCGGCCGACGAGAACACATCACCCCGGCACTAGAGGCACTTGGATGGTTGAAATTTGATGCCATGTTGGAGGAGCGCGACGTAGCAATGATCTGGAAGCTAACGTCGTCTGGTGTCCCACCTACGCTAGCGAGCTCTATCAAGCGTCGTGCGGAGGTGTCGTCCAGGAGAACTCGGTGCGCAGACACAGGGATGTTGGAGCTCCCGCGAGTTCGCTCCTAACTCGCTAAGCGTTCAGAGCCATAGCTGCGTGGAACGGCCGTTTGGAGGCGCGTTCTATCACTAGGTAAAGTGTGATTTATGTCTAGATGATTTTTAATTGACTCTTGTTTATTGACACGAGAAGTAGGATTATGTATATAGTTGTACAGCAATGTACTGACGAGAGGGCTGAAAAGCCATATTATTGTGGAGACCTCAATAAATCTGACTCTGACTCTGACTCTGACTTCACTCCTTTCTTCGCGAAGCTGATTGCGCCGAGCCGCCCGACGGAGCAGTCGGGTGGGCGGCCCGGTTCCGGTAACTGGAACAGGTAACTGACCTGATAAAGTGCTGCTATATAGGTGACCTGAGGTCAAATGCTGGGTCTGGCATCTGCATTGCATCATTAGTCATGTCCAAATCATCATTGATGTAGCAACGCAAATAGAAGCAACGCAAAAAAGCAAATTGTGATATATGTGATCTCATTTGAACTTGAAGATAGTGACCTAAGGTCATTAAATTTGCACACAATATAGTCACTACCGTATCCATCCACTCTGATAATTTCGTTACTCCATCTTTAATAGGAGCCGAGATCTTAGGGGCGGGGCGGAATCTGCCCCCCCCTCCAGTGCACGTAATTTTCAGAGGCCCTCCAGGGCGCGTGTTCAGAGCCATGAGCGAACATAATACCGGTGGCGCCGCTCTGGTGGTAGGTTTGTGAAGGAACACGACGAGAGTGGGCTTGCTATGCTTAATGCCATATTCTAATTTCTAGAGGAGGTGAAAGTAATTTCCAATGGTCAAATTTGTACAACATTAAAACAAGCTCTCTTATGATGTGTAGTTCGTTTTATTGTCAAATCATTTCACGCTGTCACTTTGCGCTCAAAGTGAAAAGGGAGCAATTGGCCACTCAACTTCTTGTTATAAAACGCATCATACATCTGCTGTGTGATGCTCTGATAATTTCCAATGTTCTTAACTAAACGAAAATCGGATATGCTACATTTTGATATCATCTTGAATAACCTCCATGAAGTTGTATCCCTGTCATGTGTGCACTCAATTGCAGGATTTGCTTCCCATTATCACATTTTATTCCTTTAAATTGTATATCACATGTCCTACATTAGCGAATTCATTTCAAATTGTCTGAAATAAACCGGCATAAATCAGCTGCCTTCTGATGCCATACCTGACTACTTTTATAGATATCCAACCCTGCCATTTTTCACCTTTTTACATGACGCTTTCGGGCATTATTGAGGTTCTGGCGCTGTTCAATACACGTCAAGCGCCGACATTTGCTGTCAAAAGGATCAGCAGGGCCGCCGAGCGACGGCATGGCAAAACATACGGTTCCAGGCTTGATCAATACGAAGCAACATCGTCTCTACCGCGTCAAAATTGTGTAGGATAATTTCACGGTTGAAGATGCATTCTTTATATTCACCGCCAATAAGCGTAATGTTCTTAAACAATATTGGGGGAACCTGTTGCCTCAACTCCAATGGTTGCGGAAGTTATGCCAGAGACATCGCCTACCGGTTCAAATATGAAAATATGCCTGCAACTTTGGCGTTGGGGTCCATTAACGTTCAGGGAATGGTTTCGCGCCCCGCCATGAATGGCGGGCGGTCGGCGGCGCAGAGGTGCACAACACGTCAAGAATGTCACCTACAACCATTGAAACCCATAAATCTGTCACATTTCGAAACTTTCGGATGTTACATAACCTACTCCAATAGCACAGGTCCCCCAAAACGGCATAGCACAGGTCGCCGCAATCGAACCCTATCAACTGTCACGGCGTATCTGTGACAGCCTGCTGCGCCATGGTTCAGCCTAATGGAGCTGGCTGCGTGCAGCCGATATTGTGCACCGGGATCTGTCCCAAAAGAGTTAGCGCTGCCAAATGCCCTGTTCCGAAATTGCAGTAATAACTTACCGAAATATAAGCGAATAGTTTGTGAAATGACTAAAGTAAACTGTACATGAAATATTTTTGCGTTAAAGTGTCTCTCCTGAAGTAATATACCTTCTTTATGTGGTGAATACTTTTCCTTCTTCGAATAATGATATCGGTCACAACAACGGCACAGTTTCAGCCAATATCTGTCACCTACGTTGGTAGGCGAGTTGGTAGGTTTATGCACCTCTGCGGCGGCGGGCAGAGGGCCGCGAGCGACGCCGCCACACACTAGTGAGCACCTGGGCGCGCTTGTCGCGGGCGCATATTTCAGAGTTCTTAAATGGCATCAGGAACCTGCTTGTTTTCTTTCTTTACTGGATATCTCGCCGATGTCCGCATTAACATTGCGTCTGATGCCTTACGACTGTCCCGAAAGAAACAAAAAGCAGAACAATGGCATTGGGAGCATCGTTCCATGACACTGAAATATTTTATAAGTGTGTGTGTGTGTGTATGTGTGTGTGTGTGTTTGTATGTGTGTGTGTGTATGTGTGTGTGGGTGCGCGCGCGCGTGTGTGTGTGTCGTATCGGAAATATAACCCTAGTTGATGTGAACTGGGGCGGCGAGGAGCTGGAATGAGTTTTGTACTTCGTCAATTTCGGTACGCTCCCTTCATTTAAATCGTAATCCCTGCCCGGCCTGCGCCCGCTCGGCGGTGCCGTTACGGGGTATTTGCGAGATGAGGTGTGGTTTATTGAAGATGTTTCATGCAGCGCGGTCTCTGATCAGCTTCATGCTCGGAAGTAATATTGGAGCTTCGATATCAGCCGAGGAATTGACTCATCTGATCATAATTGTATTCCGAGTTCTTTGCAGCCACGGTATTTTTAGCTATAGATGTTCGTCGCCGTGACGTGGGGTCCACGCAATGAGCGTCCCGTGGTGCATATGTGATCTTTTTATACAGTTCAGCTCAAGTGTCTGCATTCATTATGGGTATACCTCAGGAGCATTTAATTGGTGCTTCATTAGGGCAGGCTCACGGCACTGGCGACTCCGTCTCTGCTTGTGATTTGCTTCTGTTTTTGTCGGGATTGTCGTCAGGGGCAACGCAAGCACCTTAAGACACGTGCAAACACGGTCCTGTTCACATAATTTTAGACACTTCCAAAATAGTGCCCGAAGGCACTGTTTTCTTGCAGCAAAAATATCGAAATTGACTGAGTGACTTCAGCAACAAAGCAAGTTTCAGCAACCATGTTCGACTGAGTGATTAATAGGCCGATAAAGGCCATCAGAGGTCCCCTGAGCTGGGTAAATGTCCCCGAATAACCGTAAAAAATCAATGATCAATAAATGCACGTGAAGTGAGCTGTCCATCACCATACAATATCCAACATTGGCTACTTTAATGCAACACGTGATATTAATTGCCGATAAGCCGTGATTTCAGCGACATAGAAATAGTTTGACATATTCCCTCTTATGACGTCCCAGCTCAGTGGACTACGTTCCCTCTTATGACGTCCCAGCTCAGTGGACTACGTTCCCTCTTATGACATCCCAGCTCAGTGGACTACGTTCCCTCTTATGACGTCCCAGCTCAGTGGGCTACGTTCCCTCTTATGACATCCCAGCTCAGTGGACAACGTTCCCTCTTATGACGTCCCAGCTCAGTGGGCTACGTTCCCTCTTATGACATCCCAGCTCAGTGGACAACGTTCCCTCTTATGACATCCCAGCTCAGTGGACTACGCTCCCTCTTATGACGTCCCAGCTCAGTGGACTAGGATAGCATCTTCAACTTTGCAAATCGAATGGTCGTCAAATGACGCGCCATCAGCTATGGCAATTGGCTGCTGGTCAAAGCACGCCGCTTTTCCGTGGTTTGAAAAACAAACATAAGGGACATTCATTGCCGAGACATGGAACCCACCTTTCACTGCCGTAACGTCGAGGGTAAACAGCTCCGGATTTTGTGATCAGACACGACGTCAGCTTACAGCTTATTTGACGCGGTTAGGGAATGTTAGTTGCTGTCACGAGCACATTCCCACGACAACATTCGGAATTCTGCGAAGCGACTTAGGCATAATTTGATCAAATATTTGCTTCTGGGTGGTCATTTCTACTAAGGAGGTCATTTCAAGTCGAAGTCAAAGCCAGCGGCACATGCGAGCTATTACGTCATTGGGTAGCACACGTTTGTCACATGCTCGGTGGTGCTCTTGACCAGAAGTGCCGCAGATGAGCAAGAATGCTGCCTCTCATCCCATGAGCCACCCAAAACATCCATATCCTTGATAGATGATTATTAGTTTCCAACCCAGTTTTTGTGAGCGATAACCCATGGCATGATTGGATTGTAAACAAAAATCCGATCATGGTCCAACCGTTACCGTTCCTAAGCCCGCATCTACATCATACAGCCAGAGTGGAGCAGCCAGGAGTTTCCTAAGGGGCCCGACCAAAGGAAGCGCAATGCAAAGCTCTCGACTTGCGAAGCGCACCGAAAATTTTGGGTTCTGCATGGGGAAGATTAAAAAAATTCTTGTTTGTTCTAGTATGTTTTTGGTTGTTAGAGGGGAAGCCTGCTCCCCACCCCTTGGCTGCGCCTTTGTAAAGCCACATTTGCAGCAATAACATACGGAAAAACAACGAAAAATAAACGAAAATGCAACTGTGATAGATGACAAAAGTTGCACATCATAAGAAAACAACACGCATCCTTCGCACAGCATCCACTTTTCTCCAGACGCGAACCCGAGGAAACAATCCAGAAAAAATACAACAATGGAATGCTACCTGCATATACACCTCTGCACATGCTCTCCGCTCTGAACAAAACAAAATACGATGGTGGGTAGATAGCCAAGGCCCTGAGTAAGGTAGAGCTCACACCAGCACTAATTCCGCGCTGTCAAACAGAGAGTACAGAAAATGCAAAATACGTGAACCATAACCTTTGAAAAATATATGGGTGGGTACATTAGAAAACCTTATGGCATGTGCAACATGCTTAAATTAATATGCAGCCAGTAATGATACTTAGAGAAATTCCAATGATTTGAACAGCACAGCTCCATTTCAATATTTAAAATCCCGTCGTCGAAGTGGCACACACACTATTATTGCCACAAGTTTATGTGATTATAATGCGATGTACGTCATGCAATCAAGAGACACGAATGTTTCTGTTTATATATCCTAAGACATTTGGAGAATGTCTTGGAGCCATTTAGTCCCTTTGCATGCGTATATTTTATACGGAATGCTTTAATTGTATTGCTTCAATTTAATACAGAATGCGAACATGCACCTTTGTATGTGACAATTGATGCCAAATATCCTAAGCCTGAAAAATAATAAATAATTGCATTATTTATGTCCCTTTTTGGCAGTAGCGTAGAATGCTCCCGCCGGAGTAGGAGCTTGGGGCCCTAAGTCCATGTCCAAGCAGCGCAAGATTTCCAATCGATCTGGAAGCATGTTGGTTTCCTTCATATTTTGAACTTGGAAGCACAGTGGTGCTATCCGGATAGAATCGTTGTTGCTTGTCTGCCTCGAGCCTACATAGGTATCTTGATCAAGGTCGGCACGGACATGTGAGTCATTGATTGCGTTAAGTGTGGCACTTGTATGGTTGGGTATATTTGGATAACTAGAGGAGGAGGAAGTAAGACTAGTAATTGTTTGGTGTAGTGTTGACGAACGTAACAAAAATATGGCTCGATTCAGCTTGTTATCGCAATTCGTTGTCTCTGTCGTTGGTGTAGGCTTCGAAATCAAAACATAAATATAGATAGCGAGAATGGGGCATAAATGGTACTATATGTTAGAGGTGTGGGTGGCCATAGCGAAATTGTGACGCCTGATATTCTCCAGTGGTGTAGCTCTGTATCCCTCGGTGGGTTTATATGTGGTGCACTCATGTGACAGTTTATGTCCTGCCGAGGTGCAACTTTGTATCCCTCGATGGGTTCACATGTGGTGCACTCATGCTACGCCTTATGTCCTGCCGAGGTGCAACTTTGTATCCCTCGCTGGGTTCACATGTGGTGCACTCAGTGGAGCACTCAGTATTTTCCTACGGGCTGGCCCCGGGATGGACGAAGTTTTTGGTTGTTTCATTATTGTTGGTGTGTATAGTGTGATTTATGTTTTGAAGACAAATTGTTTCGTATGGAAAAATCATATGTTAGTGAGTTTGTGGTTATGCTACTTGTTTTCAGCTTCTGAATACAATGCTATTAACCATCAAGTGGGCTTTGGGTCCTTTCCGAGCACCTATGCGTGCATTGCTCGTGTACTCTTGATATTTTCAGGAAACTGTTGGGTGCGTCCCACCCCACTTAACACCATTATTTGTGTTTCATCCCTCCCACTTCCTAGAAAGGCATAGGCCATGACAAAACATGACTGTTGCCCACCAAGATTTCGGAGAAATATTTCCCTTCGTTTCCTTCGTTAGTTGGTGTAACATGCAGCTACAGCGAGAAGGCCTACCTGAGTTCGCTGCTCATTTCATCGCATGCTCAGCAAAGGCAGCTACTTTCGAACGGCGCAACTGAAGACCCCAAGACATCGGCCTTTCCGTCACAACTGAAGACCCCAAGGCATCAGTCTTTCCGTCACAGCTGAAGACCCCAAGGCATCGGCCTTTCCCTCACAACTGAAGACCCCAAGGCATCGGCCTTTCCGTCACAGCTGAAGACCCCAAGACATCGGCCTTTCCGTCACAGCTGAAGACCCCAAGACATCGGCCTTTCCGTCACAGCTGAAGACCCCAAGACATCGGCCTTTCCGTCACAGCTGAAGACCCCAAGACATCGGGCTTTCCGTCACAGCTGAAGACCCCAAGACATCGGGCTTTCCGTCACAGCTGAAGACCCCAAGACATCAGTCTTTCCGTCACAACTGAAGACCCCAAGGCATCGGTCTATCCGGCAGGCTCGATCGATGCGTTCAGTTTGGACAGCTTGTGACGGCGAGGACTGATGCCGAATGTCGAGCCAGTGTGTGCCAAGTGTCAGTGTCGAGTGTCGAGCCAGTGTGTGCCAAGTGTCAGTGTCGAGTGTCGGGTGTCGAGATTCGCCAGCCGCCGTCGTCACGATCGGCAACAATCGCCGTCGGCGGCACGCGCTGCGGGGTGCCGGGCGGGCTCCACGGAGCCGCTGCGGGGTGCCGGGCGGGCTCCACGGAGCCGCTGCGGGGTGCCGGGCGGGCTCCACGGAGCCGCTGCGGGGTGCCGGGCGGGCTCCACGGAGCCGCTGCGGGGTGCCGGGCGGGCTCCACGGAGCCGCTGCGGGGTGCCGGGCGGCTCCACGGAGCCGCTGCGGGTGGCGGCGGGGCCGGCGGCCGCGGGCCCACGGGAGCCGCTGCGGGCCGGGCGGGCTCCACGGAGCCGCTGCCGGGCGGGCCCACGGAGCCGCGGGCGGGCCCACGGAGCCGCTGCGGGCGGGCGGGCCCACGGAGCCGCTGGGCGGGTCAAGGGTGCCGGGCGGGCTCCACGGAGCCGCTCTCCACGGAGCCGCTGCGGGCCGGGCGGGCTCCACGGAGCCGCTGCGGGGTGCCGGGCGGGCTCCACGGAGCCGCTGCGGGGTGCCGGGCGGGCTCCACGGAGCCGCTGCGGGGTGCCGGGCGGGCTCCACGGAGCCGCTGCGGGGTGCTGGGCGGGCGGGCCGAATCCGATTTCGCCGTCCGTTTTCACCCTTGATGGGTGGAAGTAGTGGTTTTAGCCAACATTCTTATATGAAGCTTCCAAATGCGGGGTTAACCCTTGGCTTGGCGTGACCCTTGCGTGACCCATGTATTAAATGAAGCTTGATGTATGTAATTACATCAGAAAAGCATCGACAAACACCCTGATACCAACTAAAAGTGCATATCGGCTGCAGTTTAGGAAGCGTTGGTTGTCACACTTGTGAAAAGATTGTGGTTTGTTTGTTGCGATTGTTGCGAAAATTTGACATATGACCTGACCTGGATGGCCACCTGGCACCCCGAAGTACAAAACAAACTCTGGTGCCAATTGCGAGATCTCATTCCACCACACACGTCCGTGTTGTTTCGCCTCTCTAACAAGTTTCGCTTGGAAACGTTAGGTGGGGTCGCACCCCCCTCCCCCCGTTCCACTAGTGAAGGTGACAAGATGCCGCACATGCTCGCCCAAGATGCCGCACATGGGCGAGGGTTAAGCTGCGGCATGTTTGGGTGCCAAAATATGGGTCATACAGGCACGATAAGTAAGTCCACTCATGCAAACCACCCATGACTTCATATCAGGTCATGTTAGGTCGTATATACATCGCGAGTGATACTAATGTCCGTAAATGTTCGGAATGTGTAAACGCAGCACCATCATCATAACGAAAGTGGGAATATAATAAGAAAACCGTAGACTATTTTGATGAAATTATGCAGAAGGAATATTTATGCCCGTACTCTTCGAGGACACCACCACTGGTCAGACCAGCTACAACAGATGGAGACACTTCTCAAACCAGCTACAGCAGATGGAGACACTTCTCCTCAGACCAGCTACAGCAGACAGAGACACTCCCCAGACCAGCTACAGCAGACAGAGACACTCCCACAGACCAGCTACAGCAGATGGAGACACTTCTCCTCAGACCAGCTAAGCAGACAGAGACACTCCCCAGACCAGCTACAGCAGACAGAGATACAGAGACACTTCTCCCCAGACCAGCTACAGCAGACAGAGACACTCCCCCAGACCATACCAGCTAAGTTAGTCGGAAATGTCATTACCCACCTAACAAAGTCCAGCTCAGCCACCATCGTAAAGTGGCTTCTGCGTGCACTTGTCTCGGTCAAGTGGTCGCGTGCCGCGGTAATTTCATCAGACCGCCATTGTGGCGCGGTGACAAAGCCCCGGCCGGCCGGTGCTGCTGCCACGGACGGCGTGCGGCGTGACTGCTTCTGTCACATCGCATTACGTCCCACGTCACTCGCCACCGAACGCAGACTGCCGCGACGAGCCGCGACGTGCCGCGACGTGCCGCGACGTGCCGCGATGTACCGCAGGCGTGCGGCAGGCGTGCCGCGACGTGCCACAGGCGTGCCGCGACGTGCCGCAGGCGTGTCACAGGCGTGCCGCAGGCGTGCCGCAGGCGTGCCGCAGGCGTGCTGCAAGCGTGTGGCAGTTGTACCTGACCCAAGTTAAATTTTACGCCTACGGGCCTATGAGTCCGGTCGTCAGTCTGGACACCGTAAACATAACGGGAACTAACCTCATCGTCCAATTGGAGGAATGGTTACATGGGATAATTTTTTTAGCAATCAGATAAAAATTCATTGTTCGTCAGATTGAATGAATAAAATTAATTTTCCGTGTTGACCGTCCAATCTAACTAATATTTGCTAGTCCGATTGCAAGTCTTGTTTTCGACCAAAGCGTACTTAAAGGAGAACTTAATAACAGGTTCATAATGCTACGAGTCAGACGCAATGGTGATGGCCGCATTGGGGACCTCCTGTCAAACAAACTAGTGGATTACTGATTTAATTCAAAAACTCAGAAATACGCGTCTGCGACAAGAGCGCCCGGACGCCCGGACTAGTGTATCCGCAAGGAATATAGTTAAACGTTATGTGACTTTATCTCCGTGAAATATGATGCGAAGTTTATTTATTTCTGTTTGCTAACCTTCACATGTCCATTTCATCGTCATTTACACGGTTGTATTGCAAATATTGTTTCCTTGCGAATTTTCTACTGCAACAATGTGCTGGTACTTATCCGCCATTTTGCGCCGCTGGCCACTGATGGTCTGGTCCACGCGAAACCAGTCTGTGAGCTTTGATGGGCCGCCAACGCCAAAGTTATTAGCAGAATTTCACGTTTGAAACGCTGAGCAACATGCTCGGCACGGTTTCCGCGATCATTGCTGTTGAGACGGACAGATCCCATCAATATGTTTCAAATTTACCACTGTTTACCACTACGCCCTGTTTACCACTACGCCCTGTTTACCACTACGCGTTGCATGGAAATCATTCACATATAATAGGGAATAGACTCCATTAATTTTTCCATGACGGTGTCGATGCTGCTTGGCATTGATCAGGGTTGGACAATTCTCTCTATTTTCTTGGAGTTGGGGGAAGGCCTCGAGCACCCCCCCCAATCACTTCACTCTTAATCCTATGGCCTATTGGCGTACCAGAGCTCAAATTGAGTTTGGACTGCTTGGGTCCCCTCCCCCGATCATATCTAAGTTTTACCCCTGGTAATGATTTGCATGTATCCGAAAGAGTAGATGGTTGTCCAGTTTCGATCATAGCTATTGCGGAAAAAGCCTGATGGGCACACAAAAGCTACCCCAAAAAGTGGCGTAAAAAAATACAAAATCAGCGCTTTTCTAGTCCTCTGAACTGTTGGACCGTCATCAATTTAGCACAAGCAATGGTTTACATGAACAGTTGATTGCTCATGCTGCACTGAAAAACGGTGTTGAGGTGCCTACATCAGTTCAATTGAACTCTGCCGGTGGAAAAAATCTGCTCAACTTACGTCGTGTAGCCGGTTCTGTGTACACCAAATGATGGCTCACCCGAAAAAGTACCAAGATGAGCCCTTTCCAAGTGGCACTTTGAACCGTCCCACGCGACCGAAATTGGTTCATGCATTCGCCGGGTAGAAGTATCTCCTGCTAATTCAACCGAACGAGGTACTGGCAAGAACATCGTGTTCAAATGAACCGTTGTACACTTCCCGGTCCGAAACACGACACAGTATCACACGGAGAACGCAGACCAAGCTCATACGCACACCGCTTAGACGTCTATATCAGAACATCTAATGCTCAAAATCAGCTGGATCCGAAGACCAAGCACATGAAAAACTTCCAAATCTATATACAATATATGCAATATACAATCCGAAATGGGCAGTCATGGCCACACTCCTGTCCTCGAATCAAACACCCTTCAGCCATGATAACGAACATGAGAATGTAGCCGAACAGCGGCCAGCAGTGTGACGTGCCAGACCTGCTGAACGTGCATATGGCGAGGGGCACTCCTGGCCAACACCGACTTCACAAATCGAAGTGTGACCGTGACGCAAAGTCTCAATGCACCGCCTTACTGATGCACTTTCGTGTCGTTCACCGGATTTTTGCACATTGGTTATCTTCAGTCTCCCAGGACCTGGAAGTTCGTCCCTTTTATTGACCCTTGGGTAGATTTCATACCCTTTGTCATAAACTTCAAAATTGCACCTATCAAACTAGAATGCAACTATTGCAGTCACCAAGTGAGCTCCACGTGCAGCGCAAATAGGTCTGTTAACCGTGCTACCGTCGGGTTCTACATGCGTTACAACGTACTTGAAAGTCTTCTGTGAAACAGGATCAGTTAGTAGCCAAATATGCTTATTGACAAGGCGAGCCCATGCCCAACTTTTCGGTGCTGAAACATGAAGCCTGCAGACGTTGAATGCAAGCATGGCATAACCACCTCCTTGAGCACGGCGCACAAGCCCCCACCAACTTTTCCGAACTTCTTCACACATGTATGGTAGTCGATAGCGTTAGCTACATACAACTTGCAGGTCATGTGAAAAACATGCCTATCTACGGGGGTGGATAACAGCCTATCTACGGGGTGGATAAGGGGTGGATAAGTGGTAATCCCATTCTAAGTCGAACTGAGCGTTGCTCATCCATAGGGTCAGGATGTGTCGACACATCTCACCTACAACAAGCCATTTCCAGCACGTTCGCATGTGTCTGCATTGCATGCATTGTGGCGCCAGGCCCCTACATCTGGTTCCAATTATATTGCGGCGCCAGGTCACCACACCCGGCTCCAATTATATTGCGGCGCCAGGTCACCACACCCGGTTCCGATTATATTGCGGCGGCAGGTCACTACATCCGGTTCCAATTATATTGCGGCGCCAGGTCCCTACATCGGGCTCCAATTATATTGCGGCGCCATGTCACCACACCCGGTTCCAATTATATTGCGGCGCCAGGTCACCACACCCAGCTCCAATTATATTGTGGCGCCAGGTCACCACACCCGGTTCCAATTATATTGCGGCGCCAGGTCACCACACCCAGCTCCAATTATATTGCGGCGCCAGGTCACCACACCCGGTTCCGATTATATTGCGGCGGCAGGTCACTACATCCGGTTCCAATTATATTGCGGCGCCAGGTCACTACATCGGGCTCCAACTAAATTGCGGCGCCATGTCACCACACCCGGTTCCAATTATACTGCGGCGCCAGGTCACCACACCCGGTTCCAATTATATTGCGGCGCCAGGTCACCACACCCGGTTCCAATTATATTGCGGCGCCAGGTCACCACACCCGGTTCCAATTATATTGCGGCGCCAGGTCACCACATCCGGTTCCAATTATATTGCGGCGCCAGGTCACTACATCGGGCTCCAATTATATTGCGGCGCCAGGTCACTACATCCGGTTCCAATTATATTGCGGCGCCAGGTCACCACACCCGGTTCCAATTATATTGCGGCGCCAGGTCACCACACCCGGTTCCAATTATATTGCGGCGCCCGGTCACCACACCCGGTTCCGATTATGTTGCGGCGCCAGGTCACGACACCGGGTTCCGATTATATTGGGCCACCAGGTAACCACACCTGGTCCCATTATGTTTGTCAGATCAATCGTGTGGAGCTTTAACCTCGTTTGGCACGGAATCTTTGTTGTTTGCGATATTGCCTCCGACTTTGAACAAACAGATATCGCCAAAAGGCAAAAAGTTGGCTTCATTTTGAACAGCTAAACATTGAGTTCTGAGGGGAACAGCGGCAAAAAGACAAGATCTCAAATGATCCTTCCCCCATGGAGTATTCATAGCACACGGGAATAGCATGGGCAGGGCTCAGGGACATCATCTCCTTCAATTTCTAGGTGAGTCCAGCCCCAGGGGCACAGGAACAATTGATATGTCAGAGGAGTAAGGCCGAGGCCGTCTCCTATCTAATGTGTGATCCTGACCCCAGGGACTCCAGCGTTGACGACGTCTTTGCAGGGCTGGAAAACAGCCTGGTCCCCTGGACTCTTGTCATAAGAAGCAGCATCTTGTCGGGAAAGTTATAATCACCCTTTTCTCTTTAGTACGTTGAATACGTCCTTGTTGATAATTACTGCAAACTTGTTAAAGCCAAGACACTCGTGGGGGCATACAAAGGAGCTCCCGGCACCAGCAGCAAGAAGAAAACTCTCCTCTCCCGGTAGGTAGGTTCCACAATTTTCTTCGGCATGCAAAGTTGCAGAGAATAAATTCCACTTTGAGCATGCTGATAATATCACACACCGCATTCACTCTGCTCCCTTGTACTGTTGAACCTCCATCCCCTAGATCGAAGGTTAAGGTAAATGACCAGTCACAACGAAGCTTAGCACAACTTACCTGGCCAATTTGTGATGTTTCCTGAAGACGTTCGATCCTATGAGTGGCACTTTGTTCCGGTAAAAGCACGTCCAGCAATACTTAGCATTCTCAGTTGCTTGAAGTCTAAGATCAGACATCGTACAAAAGACCCATTCTTCTAAAGCCAAACTTCATAAGCATGCAGATGCAAATGAAACTCTGTTTAACGGCCGAACTTCATAAACACGCAGATGCAAATTGAACTCCGGGTGCAACAAGGAAATCACGGAACAAAGAACATGATGACGAGGGTCAGCGGCACCTATTGCTCCAAACTGATGGTTTTCAGTATGGAGGAGCAGTGCACTCCCAAGTCGGTACAGCGTGCGGCCCATTCTGGTAGTTTTCACGAAAGTCACACCACTTCAAATCAGTTCTTGCATGGACCTGGTTGAGCAGTTAACTTCTTCTGAGTATGAATAATCCACAGCATGTGCTTGCATTTGCATGGGACGAGCGTCGGCCATTGCAAATGCCATATGTTGGTGATGCATTCTTGCGATTGTGTTCGACATATTGCGAAAATTCCTGTTTCCTTTTGCCAAGCCATTCAGAAAGGCATACTTCCTTTCAAAACGTAGTGTCCAACAATACTTCAGCTGGTTATGCTCACGGATTTAGGTTGAGTAATGTAGCAGGTAATGGAACTTTGGCTTGAACTTGAAAGCGGGATCAACTGTTTTCAGGAATCTCAGCCATGAAGATCATTTATGTTCCAGGAAGATCAGGTGATCAACACAACATTTCCGAACGAAGATATTTTCCAATATGATACACATCTGTCAGCACAATCCACTCGGTAGGGCGACAGGTATGAACCCACCAATCATGAGCGGCAAATACCGAAAACCTGTCCAATTTTCACTACCAGTCTGGTACCTCACCTAGTCTACGTACACTTGTGGAAAATTGATCAAGCCAGCCTAAGCATACTGATAGTTAATCATGATGGCCTACACCTGCTGGTTATTAACCGTATTAGCCTGCAATTACTGATAAAGCATTTACATGCCACGCGTTTCGAAATAGTGGTTCGAAGTTGACTTCATTCCAATTTGCATGAAATCATGCAAATGTGCTTTATCAGTAATTGTAGGCAAATGGTAAATCCACTCTGTAGGGTGTACCTAGCATTTACCATACGATGGCAAATGGTAGGTACACATTGCACGTTTAGGTACCTAGCCACCTACCTACCTACCTGCTAATTGACATCCAGAAGACGGATATTCAAATTCAAGCTGTCAAGCACTCGTCTCTGCAACGTATCATACGTAACTATACAGCACCCAGTGAGAAAAACACTGCCCACAACCATCAAAACACCGTAGGTATGTAGGTACTCAGGTACAGCACTGCTCGGTTTTAAGCACTGACAGCGCCTATGAAACCCAAACAGAACTACAATTTAGCTCAAATAACATGGACGATATATACCCGATACGAAAACACGTCAGCAAATGGCGGACGATACACTCATAACTGGAAGTTCAACTGAACTCGGTATTGTTGTCTACATCCAGCCGAACTGCGCCATGCTGCACTTGATGATGGGTAAGGTGAACTGTTCAGAAACAAACGAGGGGAGCTCGAGACGAAAGATTATGACGTCGAGCTAATGTGAACGTTCGTCCAGGAAGTCGGCCGTTCATCGGAACCAATTTACCGGCGTAAAGAAAACGGGCGCCTTCACTTGAACTTTGCAATTTATGAAAGTAGTTTGGATAAGCAAGCTAAATGCTCACTGGACCATATTTTCTATGGTGAATTCAACACCGGCCGATTGAGATTTTACGAACTATTTCGTCTGATCTGATACTTAGTTTGAGCGTTGCCTAGCCAACTTCATGAAATATTAAGGTAAGGTGAACCTCATTGGTGTTTGCTTTTTGTGGGTGTGGGCACAATGTTTTGCCCCCAACTCGCCATTGCGCGTACTTTTCACTGATTACAGCGAAGCTTCATCCCTGCCAATTACCATGCACCATACTCTACCAGAATATGTCACAAGCACATCCGAGCCATAAATCAATATTGGTGTCCAACCATCGACTTACAGATGTGAAGAAACCACACTTGCACATAGCCCTGCACGAATGTTCTTCCTGGGTAGACACCTTTCAGCCAAAAGTGACGGAGGTGAAGCCCTCCCGATCTCATACTACTATATGTAGTAATGTAGCTTCTACGTATATGCTTCAAATGAGAGGGCGGATGAGTATAAAGAATGCCCTTTGTTATACAACTGAGTCGCTTTTTATTTTTACTTTTGTATTTTGTATTACTTTTTAAAATAAATTTAATCCGAGTTTTTGCTCGGGTGGCTTTATGAACCAGGGTCCTATTGCTAAGCAGAGTTTGTTGCGTGAACCCTGGCCCAGCACCCGATCCATGAATTCCAGTTCAACGGCAGAATTTTGACCAAAAGTTTAACGTAACGTCAATGCACCGACACGGCCGCCCGGTAGCGCGTCCCCGGCCTTATCGGGCCAGCTGCCAACTGACCCTCCCAGCCGGGGGCTAAATGCGAGCGCGTGAAGCGACTCGAACCTTGTGTTGCCACAACAGGGGAGACCAGTACAGGCCAACGCTCTAACCAACTCAGCTACCAGGGCGGCTTGAAAAGCTTAATTAATTAAATTCCGATCGGTCGCTAAGTGAGTCATTTTATATCAGTGAGTCATTTGTCATATGTGAGTCATTTACCTCGGGGATCGCTGATCAGGGTTGAAAAATAGGTTTTTTCTGAATGGTGTTCGCATTCAGAACATCCTCCAGATAATTATCCTCTTTTGTATCATTTGAACTGAGCTGGGGATCTTACGAAGTCAGGGGGTCGAAGTCCTTGTTTTCAAGACATATTTTCATCTGAAATAGGGAAAATTGCAACTTAACATTGGCAGGGTAACAAATCTTAATTAATTAACTCCGATCGGATGTTTGGAATGCCATTGCTCTTGCAATGACGACTATTACATTGTCCCACTGATTTACGAAATTGTACTTGTGCGAGCCTATATGGCTGACCTAAAGTCATGACCTGTTTTAGTAGCCGAAGCGAACGATACTCGGCTGGCCGCGAGCCGATAACCAGCCCAATTGGCAGGTGACGTCACACACTCGGCCGCGCCGGCATCTCCCACTGAACTGCACGGCCGCGAAGGTGACGAACTTCAGCACACGTGACATGCGTTCGGCAGATGAGTTTCCAGACGCCAGAATGCAATATTTGATGTATGACGGGACCGGACTATTGATTATCGTGAGAAGTGGCACACGGGGGATAATATGTCGAACATGGTTAGGACCGATAAGTATGACGGTGCATCTGGAAGCCAACTGACCAACACGTGGAAGATTTATCAGTCTGCGAACCGACCGACCAACATGTGAAATACCGTGAGGCTGCGAACCAACTGACCAACATGTGGAATATCATGAGGCTGGGAACCAACTGACCAACATGTGGAATACCGTGAGGCTGCAAACCAACTGACCAACATGTGGAATACTCTGAGGCTGCGAGCCAACTGACCAACATGTGGAATACTCTGAGGCTGAGAACAAAGTGACCAACATGTGGAATACTCTGAGGTTGCGAACCAACTGACCAACATGTGGAATACCGTGAGGCTGCGAACCAACTGACCAACATGTGGAATACTCTGAGGCTGCGAACAAAGTGGTCAACATGTGGAATACTCTGAGGCTGCGAACCGACTGACCAATATGTGGAATACTCTGAGGCTGCGAGCCAACTGACCGACATGTGGAATACTCTGAGGTTGCGAATCAACTGACCAACATGTGGAATACTCTGAGGCTGCGAACCAACTGACCAACATGTGGAATACTCTGAGGCTGTGAATCAACTGACCAACATGTGGAATACTCTGAGGCTGCGAACCAACTAACCAACATGTGGAATACTCTGAGGCTGCGAACCGACTGACCAATATGTGGAATACTCTGAGGCTGCGAACCAACTGACCGACATGTGGAATACTCTGAGGGTGCGAATCAACTGACCAACATGTGGAATACTCTGAGGCTGCAAACCAACTGACCAACATGTGGAATACTCTGAGTCTGTGAATCAACTGACCAACATGTGGAATACTCTGAGGCTGCAAACCAACTAACCAACATGTGGAATACTCTGAGGCTGCGAACCAACTGATCAACATGTGGAATACCGTGAGGCTGCGAACCAACTGACCAACATGTGGAATACTCTGAGGCTGCGAAACAACTGACCAACATGTGGAAGATATGTCAGGCTGCGGTCAACGCCGCCGTTTGCTGCGCTCAAGGTGATTTCTGGAAGGTTACATAACATTTGTCGAGTGCCAAGAACTATAAGCTGTGTTTTGCCGGCGTTCAGTTTCATGTGATTTCGACTAAGCCATCTGTGTAAATCTCCAGGGCCGTTTCCACCCGTCGAATAGGATAGGCTAGTTCGTTTTTTTCTCAGAAACAATGAGCTGGGTGTCCTGAGCATGCTGTGTAATGCTGAGTCGTTTTCCGTGGCCATTTTGGTATTAAGACGGCTGGATCGGGCTGCGCCATACCGACGCTATTTCATCTCAGCAGTGGTGTTTCCGGGACCAAAACGTCTCACAATCGTACTGGATTAGGCTCGGCCGTCGTCACGTAAACCGCGTTATGCACAGTTTGCCGATGCACGGATTAGCCTGGATCCATAACACGGATTAGCCTGGATCGGCCAAGGCCAGCAAATCCGCTGATTACCTTGCCGTACAGATCTTCAGCGCACATGATACGTTTTCACCTCCCAGCGTGGCGTAGAATATGCTGGCGGGAATACCGGGTGAGCGATGGTGGAGCCAAAGGTATGTACATACGTGCGTGCTACTGAACAAGGAAAACGTGCGACGAAGTTGCAAGGCATGGGGGCTGGATACTGGTGAGTTAGTAGATTTCGATGGGGATGGCTGGTAGCAGATGTGCTGATTCAGCAACATCATTTATTCATTCAATCAGATCATTTTTCAGTTAAGTGATTCATTAGTCATTAATTTCAGAGAACATAAGAATATCCTGGTTCAGTCGTGATCCAGGAGCTATGAAGTGAAAAAAAAACTTCAATTGTGACCTGCAGCCAAAAGAAAACATAAATGTTGATTTATCAATGACTCAGCCAGTTTTCATGAAACAGTCCAGTCATGATTTGAATTGACTCCGATTCAGTAACAACCTACTTGAAATCAATCAAATCTAGTTCAATGGAACAGAAAATTAGGTTGAATGACTTGTCAGGGCGCAGCGCTATTTGTTTGAATTGACCTTGATCACGGCCACGGTCACGACTACCGAAATACCCCCCTTTGGGGGGGTGTTCTTTTGGTAAATTTTAAAAATAAAATTTTTATAAAAATAGTTTTTTTTTTTTGTTTTGCTTCGGTAAGGGAATAGAACTCCAATGACATTCTAAATGTGTATCTCGGTGAGAAGAAAGCACTTAACAACTGCGCCAGGAAGTATTCGCATCGTTCGATAAATATCTTGTCTCACTGGTGCCTGTCGTACGCCGGTTTACGACCTCTCAGCTCAAACATTTATCGGCCGAATGCCCGGACTAGGATCAGGTTTAGGAATTGGGTCTGAGGTGCTTCCATGACTTGCGTAAACCGGATTGATGCCTTAAATTGGATTCGGGGTGAACATGGAAACTGGGTCACCGACGCCATTGTCTATGGAAAGGTTTAAATCAGGGAGACAGTAAACTGGATGTTATTGAAGAAGAAAGAGACATTGAATATTGAGGAAAGAGATATTGAAGAAAAAAGTGTTTAGTTTCAAATGGCTTCCAAGCAGAAAAACAATGTATCTCAGTTAGAGACAGGACAATCGGAATGCTAGGAATCATCAATAGGAGTGTGAGGTATAAGAGCAAGAGAGTCATTAATGACTGTACTTAGCCAATTTGCGACCCCCCTTGTATATTCTGCACGGGCATGGAGCCCTTAATTAAAAAATATAGATTTACTAGGAGTGAAGCGCAAATCCACTGGACTCATCAATGGACGAGGTAACTTAAATATGCAGAAAAGCTTATGGCATTAGATATGTACTCACTGAAGTATAGGAGATTAAGGGTGATGTGATGGAAATATATAAAATTGTTAAAGGGTTAGATCAGGTCAATCTGAATGATGTCATTATATTTAGGTATCACATATGGCCATCAATTCAGGTTAGACAAATAAAGTTCTAGGACAGTTAAGCGACATCAGGTCTTCAGTCAAAGGGTGGTCGATCAATGGAATATGCTGCCTACTGATGTGAGGAGTCCCTCATTGAATGTATTTACAATTAGGGTGGACACATATTTTTGGGGCTAGGAAATCTTGTTTTTCAATTCTAGTTGATAGCATGCAAATGCTACATCACATCTACACAAAAATTGTCTAGCAGAAATAAATTACTACGTTCTGTCAGTTTGTCATCACTGAGTGACTACAGTCCTTGTGTTCAAATGACACGTTTAATATTTGGATGCAGTTTAACGTTCGACCATCTTTCCCTGCATCTGCTAAGACAGCACAAGTGATCTGTTCCACACCCTCACTGGCATGTCAAACTGGAATGAAGCGCCGACGACACCTCAGCTGCTCAACTCCAAACGCGACGTCGATGATGATTGATCATCACTGACGATCCAATTGATCCAGGATTATCTTTGCACTTGACCGACGTTGGTGAGAATGGCGGCTACTTCCGCCAGCCATCGGTGTTGTGCGCTTCCGCATGGCATTCGGCCGGCGAAGATCGCCAGCTTTAATTGTCACAGAACCTCGTACTTCAGCTATATACAGATTGTTCGATAATTATTGGCTCCGGGCAGCCGTAGCTCAGAGACGGTGCTGATCGGTTGTCGTTACGGAGAAGCAGGTCGATTGCGTGCGGCTGGCTGTCCGCCAGATATTGAGCTTAATCATTCGAGGTGACAAATGCCACGACAAAATTATCCAATAACTGCTTATTGCTGGATCAAAATGTCCGCCCACCACCATTATATTATGTGCTCCATTCAGCGACATCCTTCAGGTTCTGTTTGCTGATGACGTTTCCATACCATCGTAAATCGCTTCGAAGCCGCGGGTCGGTGTCTGATCCCGAATGATATGCTCCTCCTGCTGCCGAAGGAGACGCATCTGGCACAGCTGCAGGAATTGACTACGCTGCTGATGTCGGAGTCGAGTCCTAGCCAGTAGGCAACTTGTCTCGTTCTTCTTTTAGTGCGCACCTGAGCACCAAAAGAATGGCGCACATGGCGCACTTGCGCCATGTAGCCACGAAGTTGTATACTATGAGAAGTTATCGTGAGCACCGGAACCTTGGGTTTTCGATGTCCTGTAGTGACTTGGAATTGAGGTCGGTACCAGTGGATGGTGGTCAGTGACCACCTCAAACTTCTCCGTGCACTTCAGATAGAGAGAGCACTTCTTCATAGCCCATGTTATGGCCAGCATTTCGAACCCGATGCCCGCATAGCATGACTCTGTCTCCGAGAGAAACTGTGACCCACACTGAATCTGCTTCCAGTCATCATGTTCATCTTGTTGCCGGAAGCAACATCCCAGGCCCGTCAGGCGTGCAGCGTCGGTTTCCAGCACGTCGAAGTCGCCTGGCGTCGAAGAATCCGAGAACAGGTGGGGAAGCCAGTGCCTCCTTGAACATGTTGAACGCTTTTTGGTGTTCTTCTGTTGACTGCTAAACGTTCTTCGGGTTGAAGTTGGTACGATGTATCCGCAGTTGAAAATATATCTGGTTAAAAGCCCCTAACTTGCGCGTGAGACCACGAAAAGATCCGCGGTCTGCGATGTTGCTCGATCTCGGGAACTCTGCGATGGTCTTCGTCTTCTTCTGGCCAGGTGAGTAGCCATCTTCACTGATCTCGTACCCGCAGAACTCGATCTTCTCAGCTCCGAAGATCATCTTGTCAGCGTTCAGGGTGACGGAGTTATCGTCGCAGCTCTTCACAATCTCTCATACATGCTTGATGTGCTTGTAGTCCTCGTCCCAGGCGATTCGACCGACGGTCTCTTCGGCACCGGTACCAAAGGGTGTTACCCTTCTGTAGGATGTTGAATGGGCTCAATAATGCAGTACTGCCGTAGGTCGTGAAGTAATTTCTTCATTTGTATCCCGCCAGCACGCTGGCATTTCACGAGCTGTGGACAGAGCAAATGAAAGTGCGTCTCCAGTAAGTTCTAGCTTCAATTGGCCACCAGACACTTCTCGGAGAACTACTTCATCGAAAACCGTGCGAAAGTCCTTTTCATATCCTCCAGATACGTGCGCCGTTCTGCAATGGCCGGCGTTCGTGGGCATGCTGCTCAGTCTGTGTGTGGTGTCCAGACAGGGGACTGCATGCTGTCTCGTGGTGTCACTGTCTCATCTGGCAAAAGGATCATCATCATTTGATGGCGCTGTCGTTTGGCAGCATTGGCACTTACATCTCGCTCGATAGGCATCTCATCTCACGTATTTGATGCGGGAAGTGAACACCAAGCCCTATGCAGTCATGCTAAGCCATATGCAGTCATGCAATGCCAACACCGGCCCGCTTAACTCCGTTAGTACCGTCACTTCTACAACACAGGTGCCATCACCCAGCTGTATTTTCAAGTTGCACATTAGGGTGTCCCAAAAAAACAACTTTTTGGCCGTGCAAGCTGCCCAACCAAAACGGGGTGCTCTTTTACACAAAGACTAAGCTGACCAAGTTTGGTCCCCCTCCTTTAAGTTTTGGTCCCCCCCAGCCCCTCAAAGGTCGGTGACCCACCCCAATGGGGTGGAAAATCAATTTCATCGCACAGACCTGGGAGTGGGCGTATTTAAAAGCTTTCATTGAGCAGAACAAACTTTAATTCAGACAAAATGTTCGAATCACAATATTTATTGTTCTATGCAGCCATTTCAGATCCAACGCAACCGGAAATAACTAGCGGTTATCAGAGTAAGGCATTGCAGTGATCGCCGTGACTTGTTCTGTGAGGAAATGTATTTAGAAATGATAGAAGGGTTGTTTCGAGACAGTAACATACTATTTTCAGTTCAGTCCATTATTTTGACCTATTGACATATACCTATTGACATATATTTGACCTATTGACAACTCACAGTGGCACATCAACATCAGTATGCTAATCAACATCACTATGTTAGATACAGGTCGAACTGTGAGAATGAGAGTGCACAATGACAGTGAAGTAGATGCACATTTAACGCGATAATGTACAATACTATGGCAAAACAATCCGTTTCTCATCTGCGCTTCATCTGTGCCAGCCACGTTGCACTGTCTACTCAGTCGTAGTCTCATGCCGTCAGCATGCACGATGCACACTGTGCAGCCCCTCGGCTCGACTTGCTGCTATGGAAGGAGATGCAGGCGTACGCGCTTCATGATCCTGCTGTGGCTGAGGCGACTCGGCAGTCTAACGAGGCATCTGTGGTACCTGACACAGGAGAACGTCATGCTCGCCCTCTTCGACAGTGAAGTCCCGGTAGAGGAGAAGCTCACAATGGTGCAAGCTCTCCTGGACCACACACGACCGATGGAGCATCCCCCGGGAAGCCGACCTTCCCGAAGACATCCCTCCTGGACGCGTCACATGATCTAGCACCATTCGTGGGGCCAAGATCTTGGCTGATGTTCAGCCTGCTGGACAACAGTGGGGCTTGGTTGAAAAACCATCCCAGCCAGTGGGCAGATGACGATGAGTATGTTCGAATGGAGAATGAAATGCAGCAGTTGTCAGTCGTGAATGACGCAGCCGAACGTGGTATTAAGGACATTACCGAGTACGCAGACATGGTTAGAGACGGCAGAGTTAGAAGTCGTATGATCGCAGTGGCGAGTTCACACCGGGCTGCGGTCCCGTCAATGCGGAAAAGTGAGCTGGCTGTGCATCGTGCATGCTGACGGCATGAGACTACGACTGTGTAGACAGTGCAACGTGGCTGGCACAGATGAAGCGCAGATGAGAAACGGATTGTTTTGCCATAGTATTGTACATTATCGCGTTAAATGTGCATCTACTTCACTGTCATTGTGCACTCTCATTCTCACAGTTCGACCTGTATCTAACATAGTGATGTTGATTAGCATACTGATGTTGATGTGCCACTGTGAGTTGTCAATAGGTCAAATATATGTCAATAGGTCAAAATAATGGACTGAACTGAAAATAGTATGTTACTGTCTCGAAACAACCCTTCTATCATTTCTAAATACATGTCTTCACAGACCAAGTCACGGCGATCACTGCAATGCCTTACTCTGATAACCGCTCGTTATTTCCGGTTGCGTTGGATCTGAAATGGCCGCATAGAACAATAAATATTGTGATTCGAACATTTTGTCTGAATTAAAGTTTGTTCTGCTCAATGAAAGCTTTTAAATAAGCCCACTCCCAGGTCCGTGCGATGAAATTGATTTTCCACCCCATTGGAGCGGGGTCACTGACCTTTCAGGGGCTGGGGGGGGGGACCAAAACTTAAAGGAGGGGGACCAAACTTGGTCAGCTTAGTCTTTGTGTAAAAGAGCACCCCGTTTTGGTTGGGCAGCTTGCACGGCCAAAAAGTGTTTTTTTTGGGGGGGACACCCTATTGCACATGCCGAAGCATGTCACCTCTGTACCGTCGGCTCCTGCAAATCTGATGACAGCATGTCTCAGCTGACGGTGCACGAAGCCCATTCTTTTGGCGTCTGGCGTCCACTTCGGCGGGACTGAGAACGGCCCCGCCGGTAGTGACTGGTGCTCATGCCGTGCGGCTGGACTGATAATGACCTCGCCGGTAGTGACTGGTGCTCATGCCGTGCGGCGGAACTGATAATGACCTCGCCGGTAGTGACTGGTGCTCATGTCGTGCGGCGGAACTGATAATGACCTCGCCGGTAGTGACTGGTGCTCATGCCGTGCGGCTGGACTGATAATGACCTCGCCGGTAGTGACTGGTGCTCATGCCGTGCGGCGGAACTGATAATGACCTCGCCGGTAGTGACTGGTGCTCATGCCGTGCGGCTGCTGTTGTGTGTCACGGCACATTTGCAGGAAGTGATCCTTCTTGCCGCAGCGGAAGTCTGTTCGACCCATGGCAGGGCAGGGCTCGTCTGACCATCGCGGTGGGGAGAGGAACCACAGGGAGTGCATTAGGGCACGTCTGGCCATCGCGATGGGGAGAGGCACCACAGGGAGTGCAGGGCAGGGCACGTCTGGCCATCGCGGTGGGGAGAGGAACCACAGGGAGTGCATTAGGGCACGTCTGGTCATCGCGGTGGGGAGAGGCACCACAGGGAGTGCAGGGCAGGGCACGTCTGGCCACCGCGGTGGGGAAAGGCACCACAGGGAGTGCATCAGGGCACGTCTGGCCACCGCGGTGGGGAAAGGCACCACAGGGAGTGCATCAGGGCACGTCTGGCCATCGCGGTGGGGAGAGGCACCACAGGGAGTGCAGGACAGGGCACGTCTGGCCACCGCGGTGGGGAGAGGCACCACAGGGAGTGCATCAGGGCACGTCTTGTTATCGTGGAAGGGAGAGGCACCACAGGGAGTGCTGGGCAGGGCACGTCTGGCCATCGTGGTGGGGAGAGGCACCACAGGGAGTGCATTAGGGCACGTCTGGTCATCGTGGTAGGGAGAGGCACCACAGGCAGTTCAGGGCGGGCACGTCTGGCCATCGTGGTGGGGAGAGCCACCACAGGCAGTGCAAGGGCGGACACGTCTGGCCATCGCGGTGGGGAGAGGCACCACAGGGAGTGCAGGACATGGCACGTCTGGCCACCGCGGTGGGGAGAGGCACCACAGGCAGTACATCAGTCGCCACCCTTTCCGGCTCCACTTGGACGGCTGGTAGTGGTGCAGGCGCGAGCGGTCGCACTCTCGGGCTGAGTCCGCTCACCGTCCTGCGCGGCTCTGCCGCTACGTTATCATTTGCATTCTGACTTATTCTCAAGACACGAAACCTTCTGATTTCTGATAGCATCCCGGCTGGTAGCGGAATTTTATTTTGCCCAACAGATATCAGCCGCTGTCTGCAGTGGCAGATGATCCTGATTCTTCTCCTGGCCTCGCCGCTACCCATCCCCATAACAAGTCTGTCACGCAACATGTAATTTATGCACACGGTGCACAAATCACAGAAGGCCGTGGTCTCCTGAAGTGATCAGTGAATATCTGCAAGTGCTTCATCTGGCTCTTGAATACGTGGATTAAAATCACGCGCATCCACGATAATAGTCCTCTGGCGCCGCAAGTATATGTGTATGGTTGTTTCTGCAAAACTTACAGTGCCAGGTTCAGACATCACACATTGTACTATCCGGGCCCAGTCGTCGCGAGAAAAGTGCCAGTAGAGCTGCTCGCTGCTCTGTTTGTGGTAACTCATGAATTCCAACTAGTAAGCTATGTCCTTCAAATTTCGTCCGCCACGTCTCAAACTCCTATAACGAAGCGGTGGACATGACCCTGGATGCGAACGTACTCGCTACCGGCAGCCGTGACCTCGCTGGCAGCCATCAAAGGTCACGGCCGGGGGGCTCGGCGGCGGCTGACCCGGCTGACCCGGCAGGGGCGCAGGCGGTCCCGGAAGGGCCTTGAGGTCCGTACCGGTCGTGGGAGCATCTAAAGCTGAGGTGCGTGGCTTTGTAGCACGAGATGCTGTCGTGACTGACGTATTCTAAGCATCAGGATTCTCACTGGCCGGAGCTAAGACGACTCGAATGTTATCCGGAGGTGAGTGGGCTCCCAGTGAACACAGGAACTTCACCGTTGTTATCCGGGGGTGGGTGAGCTCCCAGTGAACATAGGAACTTCACAGATGTTATCTGGGGGGTGGGTGGGCTCCCAGTGAACACAGGAACTTCACTGATGTCATTCGAGGGTTGGTGGGCTCACGGTGAACACGAGAACTTCACGCCTACAGAGTTTACATAGTGCGTGATCTCTACGTTCCGCATCGTTAATGATGTACATGATGCACGTGACATCACCATGTGTGTCTCCGTTGATGCGCATGACATCACAACAGCGTATCCATGTATGTCGAATTGGTTGAACTTGGAGCCACATTGGTGGTCACTTTTAGCTGCAAAAAAAACAACTCAGATTCAACCATAATTTGTCGTTCAGTGATGTGATGCTCACGTTTGCTAATGCATGCATATCTACATGTATCTAAGATGTTTCCCTATTTATCATGTAATTTATGCACAGGGTGCACAAATCACAGAAGGCCGTGGTCTCCTGAAGTGATCAGTGAATATCTGCAAGTGCTTCATCTGGCTCTTGAATACGTGGATTAAAATCACGCGCATCCACGATAATAGTCCTCTGGCGGCGCAAGTACATGTGTATGGTTATTTCTGCAAAACTTTCAGTGCCAGGTTCAGACATCACACATTGTACTATCCGGGCCCAGTCGTCGCGAGAAAAGTGCCAGTAGAGCTGCTCGCTGATCTGTTTGTGGTAACTCATGAATTCCAACTAGTAAGCTATGTCCTTCAAATTTCGTCCGCCACGTCTCAAACTCCTATAACGAAGCGGTGGACATGACCCTGGATGCGAACGTACTCGCTACCGGCAGCCGTGACCTCGCTGGCAACCATCAAAGGTCACGGCCGGGGGCTCGGCGGCGGCTGACCCGGCCGATCCGGCAGGGGCGCAGGCGGCCCCGGAAGGGCCTTGAGGTCCGTACCGGTCGTGGGAGCATCTAAAGCTGAGGTGCGTGGCTTTGTAGCACGAGATGCTGTCGTGACTGACGTATTCTAAGCATCAGGATTCTCACTGGCCGGAGCTAAGACGACTCGGATGTTATCCGGAGGTGAGTGGGCTCCCAGTGAACACAGGAACTTCACCGTTGTTATCCGGGGGTGGGTGAGCTCCCAGTGAACATAGGAACTTCACAGATGTTATCTGGGGGGTGGGTGGGCTCCCAGTGAACACAGGAACTTCACTGATGTCATTCGAGGGTTGGTGGGCTCACGGTGAACACGAGAACTTCACGCCTACAGAGTTTGCATAGTGCGTGATCTCTACGTTCCGCATCGTAAATGATGTACATGATGCACGTGACATCACCATGTGTGTCTCCGTTGGTGCGCATGACATCACAACAGCGTATCCATGTATGTGGATTTGGTTGAACTTGGAGCTAAATTGGTGGTCACTTTTAGCTGAAAAATACCAACTCAGATTCAAACATAATTTGTCGTTCAGTGATGTGATGCTCATGTTTGCTAATGCATGCATATCTACATGTATCTAAGATGTTTCCCTATTTATCATTTAATACACAATCAGACTGGCACATCCATTGTTGAGGCCCGAGTTGTTGGTTTGGTTAACATTGAGAAGCATTAAGCTAATTATATATGCAACATGGTGACGGTGACTGTAGTGCTTCATGGTTAAGCCGTGAAGCCCACAGGATTTACGTCATGATATAATATGAAAAGTGTGCACTCGTCAAAACAATGAAGTCGTTAACAATATGCGTCGATGCTGTATGTCTACTTTCGGGACACATTTACAAAATTATTAGAGGCAGAGTTAATTGGCCTTCCAAAATATCTCACACGCTTATTTACTTTACGTAACCACATACCGCATCGACGGATGATGGGATAGGCGGTTTGCTATTCCGTGTCTAGCCTCTCTCAAAGACAAGGAGGGTTACGAACGGTTTGACATAGCTTGTCACCGTGTTGTACGAACGATATCTCGTGATCGATTCCCGATGTTGATACTTGGAATTGCTGGTTGACTTCCCGTGCCGGCTTAAGGGGAAACTTTTAGCAATAATGGATTATTTTCACGCTGAATCACTCCATGTCTCTCTGCGATATCACGCGTCCGGCTGTGATGAGGCCAAATCGGCACCACCCACCAATTTGTGTCGGCAGTTGCCGCACGGTACACGTAATCACAGCCACACCTGGCACACCTGTCAAGGCCATTAAATCCATACATTTTGACGGCGAAACATTGTTCGTGATAGGTCAGGTCACGAATACATGACGTCACTAGTAAGCATCTGCACGGCTGTTTGCATATTTATATCCTCAGCGCAGCCTTTACGCAGCTGTTAGCTCTTGCACTCATAATAATAGCAACAGTTTTGACTTCACAACCGGCATGGTCAATCATGTAGCAGGTGGTCCACCTAGTGAGCGAAAGGGGTCATATCAGGTCACATTATTGACGCGGACATCACGTGCCCTACTTCGTTATTTACAAGTTCCAATGGGTTCTAAGTACATCAAATGGTGGCCTGGTGAGCTAATCATCATATGAATAATGATGGTCTAATGATAAGGATCAAGGGCCATCATAATTCATCTCATAGGATTCATGAATACTTTATAAGTTGAGCTGACCTCACCGGACGTGACCTGATATGACCTTTGCTTGGCTTTGAACTACGGATACCTCATGTCCACTTTTCTGATTATAAAATAATTAGAGCTTTCCCCTGGTGCCTGTTTCCAGGGTGTCCGAACAAAACTGCATTGCCCAGGGCAATTCAAGGTGGAGCCGTTGCTGGCACCCAGCGTTGACAAGACGAGGCACCCTTGTGCGACCGACGGCAATAACCGCCGCCATTGTGCAGATAGCGCACGATGTGGTGGGCTGAACGCGGGGCGGGGCAGTCGCCAGACGTCGCCAGAGAAGCCGCCACATATGGCAGGCTTCCGTGTCGGTGGTGACCTTTAGCTGCGTGATGCTTGTCACCACTGTGAATACAGTGGGGTGTAAATTGACTGTGCTCACGGACATTCGGCTGACCTGACACGCGACACGGTGCGACCATCAACTGCCGAGGCGGTTGCACTTGTTCACAATCTGTGGCAGTTGTCTAACGACGGCACCGGCAGTGGGCTCCCGGGACAGCGGTACTGAACTTCCCCGGGACAGCGGTACTGAGCTTCCCCGGACAGCGGTACTAAGCTTCCTCGGGACAGCGGTAGTGAACTTCCCCGGGACAGCGGTACTGAGCTTCCCCGGGGCAGCGGTAGTGAGCTTCCCCGGGACAGCGGTACTGAGCTTCCCGGGACAGCGGTACTGAACCTCCCCCGGACAGCGGTACTGAACCTCCCCCGGACAGCGGTACTGAACTTCCTCGGGACAGCGGTACTAAGCTTCCCCGGGACAGCGGTAGTGAGCTTCCCCGATACAGCGGTAGTGAGCTTCATCGGCATAGCGGTAATGAGCTTCCCCGGGACGGCGGTAATGAGCTTCCCGGGACAGCGGTAGTGAGCTTCCCGGGACAGCGGTACTGAACTTCCCCGGGGCAGCGGTAGTGAGCTTCCCCGGGACAGCGGTAGTGAGCTTCCCCGGGGCAGCGGTAGTGAGCTTCCCCGGGACAGCGGTACTGAACTTCCCCGGGGCAGCGGTAGTGAGCTTCCCGATACAGCGGTAGTGAGCTTCATCGGCATAGCGGTAATGAGCTTCCCCGGGACGGCGGTAATGAGCTTCCCCGGGACAGCGGTAGTGAGCTTCCCCGGGACAGCGGTACTGAACCTCCCCCGGACAGCGGTACTGAACTTCCTCGGGACAGCGGTACTAAGCTTCCTCGGGACAACGGTAGTGAGCTTCCCCGGGACAGCGGTACTGAGCTTCCCCGGGGCAGCGGTAGTGAGCTTCCCCGGGACAGCGGTAGTGAGCTTCCCCGGGACAGCGGTACTGAACTTCCTCGGGACAGCTATGGTGAGCAAGATGACCAGCTGTACGTGATTGTAATTGATAAGACATCAGGTTGATCATCCAGAAAGAAGAGAGTGAAATTAAACTTCTTACTAAGCAAGCTTTCTTGTATTCGGGTATCCCATTGACGGATAACTCAGATAAATATCCTGAAGACCTTAGAAATTATTTAGTCATACCCACGCTGGATGTAGTATTTCAAAGCTAATGCTTTTTTCCTTGGTGTCCACACTGGTAGACACATATCCCACTTGTGTATTGTGTCGAACGTTCATAGTGAGTCCCGGATGAAATTCCGCACTTGGCTCACTTTAATTATTTTCAGCCTGTTTGGTGTTATTTTACAAGCTATACAAAGCCGATAATACCAGTTGTGTGGTAGGCTGGGTGCGGTGAAGATTCGCTGTTCTAAAAGGTAAGTAATTGTAGCGATCTGATGGACTGCTGCGGGCATGAGTGGACGATCCCTCACAAAGCTGGTGTAACAAGTTGCGTGTCGGAATACAAATGTGTGATGCTACCTAGGATTAGGACTGAATTCGCCAGACACAACTTCCCATACAGGGCAATCGCGGCATGGAATGAGAAGTTGAGGAAGGATGCTGGCCACCCGTGATATAGTGCTGCATACGCTCATCTCAAATGTGCTTTATTATTGTTAGATTTTAAATCAGGAGACGGTCAGTAGGCATTTTATTTATATTTTCAACTGTGATTTGACGAGAGGGCTGAAAAGCCATGACGTACATGCCTTGTTTCTACATTGCCTGGACTATGGAGACCTCAATATATGATTGATTGATTGATGCCATAAATAATCTACACTGTTGATATACAACTGGGGTGCCATAGATAATATACACTATTGGAATACAAATGTGATGCTATAAATAGTCTACACTATTGGAATACGAATGTGTGATACGATAAATATTGTATACTATTGAAATACAAAGGTGACGCCATAAATAACCTGCACTATTGGAAAGCTGGTGATGCCGCCACACACATTGGTCTTGCAGCAGCACTACTGGTCATACTGTCCATCCGTTGCTGCAGCTGTGGTGAGAAAATGAGAAATATTTACCGTGCTGAGGAAGGGGCACATTTGTCTTACGTCCGTCCAGACATCCACTTGTATGGCTTAATAGGGCAGCATGTGGTACGCAGGTAGTCTGGGGCAGGAGTGGACATAGTTCAAGCCAGCAGCGTTCGCGCATGGCAGGCGAATTATGATCATATGATGTCGGTAAAAATAGATAAATTTCTTCCCAGTTATAATAAAATAAATTTACACTCTCAGCACCACAATAGTGATTTTAACGAAATTTAGCAGAAGGATGGTCAGAATAATTTGCTACCTTTTATGCGTCAAGCACAGGTTCCCCATCTCAGGCAAGACAAAGCCGCGGGAGGCCAACCGCAAGAAGTATAAATGTAAATGCAGTGCTCTCGATGTTTTTTTTGCACGACGCGATCGGCACACGCAGCCAACATGTTTATCACATACCTCACCTGACCTTCACTAAGTCGACCTAGGTCAGGCCAGACCAGTTGCTGAAAACTAGACGCCTTGGTCACATCCCGCTGTGTCCAAACCTCAACCACCAACCAAAATGCAAAGTACCTCAGAAAACTATATCGCTAAGCATCCAATGCATGCACATAGAGTGTTCAGTACTATTCGAGCATACTTTGACTATAGCCGAAGCTCACTGTGCAGTGTGCACTCCAACCTGCCGAAAGGCTTGATTGGCTGCTGGTTTTCGCAGCTCCATTTTTTATTTTCGTGGGGTGACACCCGTCGCTCTTTTCCTGTTTCGTTTGTAGGGGTGACACCCGTCACCCCACCAGATTTTCGTCGTCGTATATCCATTCTTGTCGTTTCTGTGTGTCCTTCGTGTTTATTTAAATTAGGTAGGTTTTTCCCCACGATGGGGAAAAAACGCAAGAAGGATATTGACCCATGCTCGCCAACGGACTCAGACACGGAATTCCCGCCATTAACCACCCAAGACGACCATCGCGCGACCCCGGACTCGGCCCCTGATGCTCCCTCACTTGATACAAACATTGATGACCCGCGCCGGACTATTCCTTTGGATGACGCCATGGAAACCCTCTGTGCCTCACCGACCCCTGCTCGTTCCAAGACCACGACCTCGCCTCGCAATTCCGACCAGACCATCACTCTCCACGCCGCTGATCCACGCTGGAACCAGACCACGCCCTCCAAAGCTGAACCCATCCAGCCCATTGAACACTACCTCGACAGTGCTGGCTCGTACATCGTCGTCAAGCCTGTCGAGGAATCGGTTTCCTTTCGCCGTGTCAACGTTTTCTGGCCGACTAAACAGCTCCTCGCCATCTGCTCCCTAGCCAATCCCGACATTGAAGCCCCTGCCAACGGAACTTTAGTCATTAAAACCCAAACCCGAGCCCAAACCAAAGCCCTCCTCCGCACCACCACTTTTTGTGGAAAATCCGTTACCATCACTCTCCATTCGAACCGCAATACCACGAAGGGCACTGTCTTCGCGCCGGAGGTCCGCTTCATGTCTGAGGAAGATATTCAGGCGGAGCTCAGGCCGAAGGGGGTGACCCACGTCCGCCGCATAACTTCCTTCAAAGACGGCCAGAAACGTGACACGAGCCTCCTTGTCCTTACCTTTAATTTTACAACTCTTCCCAAGATCCTCCTCGCCGGATACCTACGCTACCAAGTCCGAACCTTTATTCCCAATCCTCTCCGCTGTTTTAACTGCCAACGATTTGGCCATGGCAGCAAAACATGTCGCCAACCAGCCCGATGCCCCAAGTGCGGCGATACACCTCATCCCGAATCCACCTGCTCCAAACCAGCCCACTGCCTGAACTGTCTTACTTACGATCAGCTGACCACATCACCCATCTGTCCAATTTGGCGCAAGGAGAAGGAGATCTGCGCTGTCAAGGCCACGACCGGAGTTTCGTACCCCCAGGCCCGACGGTCTGTCGAGGCCACCTCCCCGTCAACTAAGACTTATGCCCAGGCGGCCACCGTTGTTCATCCCACACGTCGCGTCAACACTACTTCTACCTCGATTCTTGGTTGGTTGGTTGGTTATTGGTTTTAGGACACGTCGACCGTTGAGTCATATAGCGTCGCCAATCTCTCACGCCGATTGGTCGCGGGCGAAGAGTAGCGACAGGTGAGATTCGAACCCACAATATTTCGATTGCGAGACGGGCATCTTACCCCTAGACCACTCGTCCCCTTCTACCTCGATTCAAACTGACATGATTCCCGGCTTAGCTCCACTAAAAAAACTCACGCCACTGACCATACCGACACAAACCACCCTGGCTCCCAACACACCGACCACTCCGACTCCACACACTCAGGCAAGTTCCACAAGGAATGCTAGACCCCGCAGCCATTCAGCTGCAGGGGAAATGCGTGCCACTTCGGTGGGCCGCCGACCAAGCCCGGCGCGTCCAGTGCCGGCCGGTACCTACGTGACCCGACCAACTTCCAACCGGGGGGCATCCCCCGCACCAGTGGCCGGCCGCCGTGACCTTTCCAAGGTTACCAATCGACCGGACGGCTCGGGCGGATCTACCGCCGCCGTCCGCACCCAACCCCGTGTCCACCTGAACTCAGACACTCCTGGCTCCGACATACACCGAATGGTGCCGAAAAACATTAATTTTACACAAATGTCTATATTCCTACAATGGAACTGCCGTAGTTTGGTCTCCAAATGGGCAGAAATGAAAGTTTTTTTTAATATCTTGACTCCGATTCTCATCGCACTTCAAGAAACATGGTTTTTGCCCACCGATCCATATAATTTCAATATCTTTAATTACTCGCTGTACCGCTACGACGAGGTCCGAGGACTACACCGCAGTGGCCGTACAGCGCTTTACATAAACAATGATTACACACATACACAAATTACACTTAATTCATCGCTACAAGCCGTAGCTTATACTTTACTTTTTCATGGCAGAAATATAGATTTATGCTCACTATACATTCCACCATCTGCAGACAACACAAACATTTTGGCACAATTAGAAAACCTCATAACACATTTCAAAAACCCGTTCATTTTACTTGGCGATTTCAACGCCCATAGTCCAGTCTGGGATAAAAAACGTGCACAACCAGACACTCGTGGACGCATTATTCAACACATTTTAGACCGACACAATTTAGTATTACTTAACACTGGAGAGCCAACAATTTTTCACCTCGGACACAACACAGAAACTGCAATAGATTTAACAATTTGCTCTCCAGCTCTGGCCAATGATTTTGATTGGACCATAGACACCGACATTCATGACAGCGATCACTACCCAATCAAATTGATACCCACTTTTTCAACTGCGACAGATACCACACCCAGTTTTATCCCCCGTTGGAAAATTTCGAAAGCTGATTGGACAACATTTCAGGAACTTTCTCAAATTCAGTACAACCCCAACATTTATCCCATCGAAAACATCAACTTAATTGCAAATACACTTTTTAAAGCAGCATCTACTACTATTCCACTCACCAAACCTTTTACAAAATAATTCCAGTTACATGGTGGTGTCCGGAAGTAGCACATGCCATCGCAGTTAGAAAAAAGCATTTCGAAAATATCTCACACATCCCGATTCACACAATTTACTCCACCGAAACCGTGAACGAGCCCGAACCCGCCGCATCATTCGCGATGCTAGGCGGCGTTCATGGTCATCATATTTACAACAACTCACCTTTCAAACTCCTTTAAGCCAAATCTGGCAATTAATCCGCCGGTTGTCTGGACGTATCCCATTTAAATCACTCCCGGCCCTCAAAATCCAGAAAATCACCATTACAGACCCACAAAGAATAATAAATACAATAGCAAACACCATGGCTCACAATAGCTCTGATAACAACTACAGACCGGAATTCTAACAAAATGCACAACACGTTTTTCACACGGATTTAATACAATTCGATTCTGACAGCACTGAAACAAATAATGCTCCTTTTCAAATTTCGGAACTAGAAAATGCAATTTCCTCCGCCGGTAACACTTCTGTAGGGCCCGACAATTTACATTATTCTCTTTTTAGACATTTATCCGACGACACGAAACATTGCATCTTGCGGACATTTAATTCATTATGGTCAGGTCATATTTTCCCTTAATCCTGGAAGAAAGCCCTCATCATTCTTATACCAAAACCCGGCAAAAATCACAGCGACCCCAACAACTTTCGACCCATCGCTCTCACCAGTTGTCTAGGAAAACTATTAGAACGTATAATTATATTTTAAAAAACTTACCTGGTACCTAGAAACAAATTATCTTTTATCTCCAATTCAATGCGGCTTTCGTCATGGACACAGCACAATAGATCATCTCATTCGATTAGAAACTGACATCCGCCTTGGTTATAAAAAAAACATGAACACACCATCGCAGTATTTTTAGACATTAGCAAAGCATATGATATGGTATACAAACCCGCATTAAATTCCAAGCTTCTTCACATCGACATCAAAGGGAATTTAACTCATTATTTGATAGGATTTTTGTCTGGTTTCCGTCATTTCCATCTCCGGTGCCGGTCAGCGATTTCAGAGTTACATTTCATGAAAAACGGATTACTACAGGGAATTTTTATTTAATATCATCATTAACGATATTTTCACCGACATGCCACTTCAGATATCATACTCTCTTTTTGCAGATGACAGCGCAATTTGGTGCACAGATAAAAATGAAAAAAAAATTGCTTATTTAGACTCCAAAACGCACTTCACCGGGTACACCAATGGTCCATCAAATACGGTTTCACATTTTCGGCTCAAAAGTCTGCCACAATGATATTTAGCAAATCGACTCCGTGCCCAAATCCAGAAACACCACTTCACCTCGGAAACACTGACATACCTTTTGTAAATTCGTTTAAATTTCTTGGTATTATTTTCGATCGTAAGCTTTCCATGCATCAACACATCAAGCACATCCAGACCAAATGTTTTCACCGACTCCATTTATTTCGCTGCATTACGTCTTCATCATTCGGATCCGATCGTCACACGCTTTTACAACTGTACAAATCCTTGGTTCTTCCAATTATAGAATATGGTTCGGTAGTTTACGCAGGTGGCAGTACATACACTTTGAAAATGCTGGACACCTTACGAAATAAATTTATCCGCATAGCACTCGATGCAATGACCACATCTCCCATCACTTCTTTACAAACCGAATCAGGAATTCCACCATTAGCTCTCCGAAGAATGGAACAAACACTTAGGTATGCCGCAAAAAATCAATTTAGAGAACATCACCCTACACACACATCTTTACAAATTCTGCCAAATCTACACCACGACTATTTAGGTCCCGCCGAAAAACGAACACGCCTTACCATAGCTTCACGCATCAAAACATTTTCTACACAACTCCAATAAAATATTCCACATATTACTGCTCTTCCTCCACCAACTACACCACCGTGGCAGATGACCGAACGACATATTTTTTATCTCACCACCACTCCAAAATCACAACTTTGTCCAGAATACGTCAAACAAAAATTCCACCAGTTTCGTTCCTGTTCTCGCCATATTCCTTTTGTTTTCACCGACGGATCTAAAGACCCAAATTACACAGGAAATTCCATTATTTCCGGTATATACACAAAACAACATCGCTTGCCAAACGGGACCTCCATTTTCATCGCCGAATAACACGCAATTCTCACTGCCCTTCGCTATGTCCGCAACCGTTCAATTTGTCACCCCATGCGCCATGTCCTCATTTGTTCCGACTCAAAATATGTTCTTCAATCTCTTTCTTCACTTTCCTTTTCGAACCATTGCCATATTTCCATTTATGACACACTTGAAACACTTCATCTGATGGGCATGAAGGTCCGTTTCCTGTAGGTGCCCAGTCCCTGTGGCATCCCAGGAAACGAGGAAGCAGATCATTTCGCAAAACAATCATTACAATTACCACACATCACAGAAACCCCACCACATTTTGACGAAATCAAATCAACAATGCGACAGAACATTCAGCATTTTTGGAACCAACAATGGACTGAAACTACAAACCACACACAATTACGTCTCACCAAACCTGTCATCGATAACTGGACCACATCATATAAAAAACAGACAAGAATAAAAAGTTATATCGCGGCTCCGCATAGGTCACACTTTTCTCACCCAACGATATATTTACACTGCTTCACCTCGACCTTCATGCACATCATGCAACACTCATCTTACAGTTTCACATTTTCTCCTACATTGTCAACATTACCATGAACATCGAAAAACACTTACCAACTACTGCCGTGCACACAACATCCCCTTTTCTTTGCCCACACTATTAGGAGATACACACCCTTTTCTCATCAATCTCCTTCTCATTTTTCTCCGAAAAACCAACTTACTTCAGGACTTGTAAATTGACTTTCAGGACATAACATTTTTGTTCTCTCTCTCTTTCTATTCACGGCACGAAATGGCCTGAGCAGGCCGAAGTGCCTCACATAATAAAATCAAAATCAAAATGCATGCAACCGTAGCGCCAGACACTTCAAGGTGCCAGACACTTCAAGGTGTGAGACACTTCAACGTGCCATACACTTTAAGGTGTGAGACACTTCAACGTGCCAGACACCTTAGGTGTGAGACACTTCAAGTTTCCAGACACCTTAAGGTGTGAGACACTTCAACGTGCCAGACACTTTAAGGTGTGAGACACTTCAACGTGCCAGACACCTTAGGTGTGAGACACTTCAAGTTTCCAGACACCTTAAGGTGTGAGACACTTCAACGTGCCAGACACTTTAAGGTGTGAGACACTTCAACGTGCCAGACACTTTAAGGTGTGAGACACTTCAACGTGCCATACACTTTAGGGTGTGAGACACTTCAACGTGCCAGACACTTTAAGGTGTGAGATTCTTCAACGTGCCAGACAATTTAAGGTGTGAGACACTTCAAGGTGCCAGACACTTTAAGGTGTGAGACACTTCAACGTGCCATACACTTTAAGGTGTGAGACACTTCAACGTGCCAGACACTTTAAGGTGTGAGACACTTCAACGTGCCATACACTTTAGGGTGTGAGACACTTCAACGTGCCAGACACTTTAAGGTGTGAGATTCTTCAACGTGCCAGACAATTTAAGGTGTGAGACACTTCAAGGTGCCAGACACTTTAAGGTGTGAGACACTTCAACGTGCCATACACTTTAAGGTGTGAGACACTTCAACGTGCCATACACTTTAGGGTGTGAGACACTTCAACGTGCCAGACACTTTAAGGTGTGAGACACTTCAACGTGCCATACACTTTAAGGTGTGAGACACTTCAACGTGCCAGACACTTTAGGGTGTGAGACACTTCAGCGTGCCAGACACTTTAAGGTGTGAGACACTTCAACGTGCCAGACACTTTAAGGTGTGAGATTCTTCAACGTGCCAGACAATTTAAGGTGTGAGACACTTCAAGGTGCCAGACACTTTAAGGTGTGAGACACTTCAACGTGCCAGACACTTTAAGGTGTGAGACACTTCAACGTGCCATACACTTTAAGGTGTGAGACACTTCAACGTGCCAGACACTTTAAGGTGTGAGACACTTCAACGTGCCAGACACTTTAAGGTATGAGACACTTCAACGTGCCAGACACTTTAGGGTGTGAGACACTTCAACGTGCCAGACACTTTAAGGTATGAGACACTTCAACGTGCCAGACACTTTAGGGTGTGATACACTTCAACGTGCCAGACACTTTAAGGTATGAGACACTTCAACGTGCCAGACACTTTAGGGTGTGAGACACTTCAACGTGCCAGACACTTTAAGGTATGAGACACTTCAACGTGCCAGACACTTTAGGGTGTGAGACACTTCAACGTGCCAGACACTTTAAGGTATGAGACACTTCAACGTGCCAGACACTTTAGGGTGTGATACACTTCAACGTGCCAGACACTTTAAGGTATGAGACACTTCAACGTGCCAGACACTTTAGGGTGTGAGACACTTCAACGTGCCAGACACTTTAAGGTGTGAGACACTTCAACGTGCCAGACACTTTACGGTATGAGACACTTCAACGTGCCAGACACTTTAAGGTGTGAGACACTTCAACGTGCCAGACACTTTAAGGTGTGCGACACTTCAACGTGCCAGACACTTTAAGGTGTGAGACACTTCAAGGTGTTAGACATTTTAAAGTGTGAGACACTTCAAGGTGCCGGACATTTTAAGGTGTCAGACACTTCAAGGTGTCAGACATTTCAAGGGCTCAGAACACTTCACCGTGTCAGATACTTCAAGGTGTTCCGTTCGACTGGCAACGACTGCATCCGATACCTACTGGACCTATCATTGACCGCCCGTCCGACCAGAGGGCGGGCTGACCGTATGGCCTGTCTCCCGACCTTGGCCTTGACTCATTGACCGCCCGTCCGACCAGAGGGCGGGCCGACCGCATGACCCGTCTCCCGACCTTGGCCTTGACTCATTGATCGCCCGTCCGACCAGAGGGCGGGCCGACCGCATGACCCGTCTCCCGACCTTGGCCTTGACTCATTGACCGCCCGTCCGACCAGAGGGCGGGCCGACCGCATGACCCGTCTCCCGACCTTGGCCTTGACTCATTGATCGCCCGTCCGACCAGAGGGTGGGCCGACCGTATGACCCGTCTCCCGACCTTGGCCTTGACTCATTGATCGCCCGTCCGACCAGAGGGCGGGCCGACCGTATGGCCTGTCTCCCGACCTTGGCCTTGACTCATTGACCGCCCGTCCGACCAGAGGGCGGGCCGACCGTATGACCCGTCTCCCGACCTTGGCCTTGACGCTCCAGGCTGGTCGCAGGTGGACACAATGGCACGACAACTTGTTCAGTTCCATTTGTTTATTCTGCATTTGACATCCACAGACAGCGCCCACGTATGACTCTCCTTACATTGGCGCACGTGTTATGCACATGTAACTAGATGCAGATAGACGCTGCAAGAGCATCCATTCAAACATTCCGACCGCTACACACAAACACCATCGATGGCTACCCACAAACAGCATCAATTACTACACACAAACAACATCGATGGCTACACACAAACAGCATCGATGGCTACACACAAACAGCATCGATGGCTACACACAAACAGCATCGATGGCTACACACAAACAGCATCGATGGCTACACACAAACAGTATTGATTACTACATACAAACAGCATCAATTACTACACACAAACAGCATCGATGGCTACCCACAAACAGCATCAATTACTACACACAAACAACATCGATGGCTACACACAAACACCATCGATGGCTACACACAAACAGCATCGATGGCTACACACAAACAGCATCGATGGCTACACACAAACAGCATGGATTGCTACAAGCAAACAGCATTGATGACAAGCAAGAGTGAAGCGTAGTGAAGAATAATGAGAAATGACTTCCGAGATCGGCGCTTCCGCGTATGCCTACAACATACCTACTGAACTTATTACACCGACGATATATGCGCTACTTCACTGTAAGCAATATTATACAGGTCACACCGAGTAGATGGTTAGAAAAAATATGTGAAGGGAAAAGATTACAGGAAGCTATGCAAGTCCGGCGAATGTGCGCAAAAACGTGTTTGGTGGTGGGTACTCTAACGGGAGTCTCATGACATGCTTCAATATGCCGAAGTGCAGCACCATTGTGCTTGACATGCACATGCACCATGTGGAGAGACAAAAACAAGCAGTAGTAGTGCAGCGACACGTGACGTACAGTTCACAGCGATATTGCCCTCCGGGAGCTGTCGGCGCTGTGTTACGCTCTCGGGCTTTATTCAGCGGTCAACACATGCTGATATTTGTCGCTCACAAAAAATCAGGAAATAAATTTTGTCGTATAGACGAATGTTCCAAGAAGCTAAAATGGGGCCCGTTTTTAAGTGGAAAGTAGTTGGATTTCAGACATTCCATAGTACCCTTAAAACTGTATGAAACAAACAAATTAAACCTCCCCCCTCCCATCCCAAATCCGTGGCGTGGTTCTTTCACCGAGCATCACATGTCCAGGCTAACCGTTCTTCAAGCAAACAAAATTTGTCGCATCAGTTACCACAAATTGCCGGCAACGTCAGCTACTACGCTTCCGAAAAATAGACTCCTGAACCTTGCTAGATAGCGCCGTACGGTGGTCCTCGTGGCTTTCGCCTACGGTTGATGTATTGGATCAATTGTGTCGTGCACCAAGGCGCTCCACGTCCAGTTCGCGGCGTGTGGCTCGCGTTACGCAAACGCCCAGTGACAGGTCAATAAGGTGCCAGGACGGGCCGCTGGCTCCGCCGCTGGCTCCGCCGCTGGAACACATGCATGTCGCGTGCTCACATCCTGATGGTGACGGTGTGGACCAGCCGGTAGCCACTGGGGAACGCTACGGGGCTGGAGGCGGTGCTCTCCGTAGTGATGCTGCAGGGCAGCACGTACTGACCGCCGGTCTGTGGCGTCTTGACGTACCTCGGCTGAACTGCTGTCCACTCCCGACTGGTGGGGCGTGATCGCCGGTGGTGGATGAGCTTCACACTGGAGAGCGTTGCCGGCTGGATGCACTGTTCGCTGTGTATCGGAGCGTGTCTTAAGATTGAGGAAGACAACTTTTCTCACACAAAAATACAACGAACAATTCTAGCCATAACCTTGTCGAAAGTGTTCCGTGTACCTTGCAGTGGCTTACGAGGTCAGTGAATTTCACCCCAGCGTGTTATACAGTCCGTGAATTTAACCCCAGCGTGGCATATGGTCCGAGGAGGTGGGAGTTTCAACACCCCTGACATATTTTTTCCCGGTAGCTCCTCAAGTAAGCGGGATAGTGACTTGAAACTTTGGATTCCTTTTCTTACCTTTGCTTGACACCACTTGCTAAATATAACTGATGAGGACAAAAATCGAGAGGTCACAATGACGCCAATACTGCACCTTTTTCCCTGGAATATTCACGTTTTGAATGAATACTTGATAATTGTGTCCTTTGCAGGCGAATACGGATGCGACAACACCATTGCACGAGTATATGCACAATAGTCCATCGAAACACAAAACACAAAGGAATCGGTCACCTCAGGTCAGGTGACGAGGTCAGGTCACGCATAGAGTTTAGAAAATATGTTTTGCCCTAGTCTCGCACTCCAACTAAGGGTACTAAAAGGTAGAAATATGTTACAGAGCACATCAAAATACACCAGTGCATCAAGTTCAGATCCATGTCAGATGATGTCATGGTCTATTGACCTAAAATGTGTTCCAAGTAGCCGCCTCCATGAGGCCGCAAGAGCAGGGCAGCAACATAATACTCCGAGGAGCACAGCCATCATGTTCAGAGGAGGTGGTTCATGGATATAAGAGCTTGCCCGGGACTGTGCCATGGAATAGCATTGTCTCTGGTCAGTGACCTTAGATGACCTCAGATAATATATAGCGTTTATTTGATGGAAATAGCTTTCTCCCTAGGTAGTCTTGGGCTCTGATTTTAAAGCTATTATTCAAGACCACCACCGATTGATGCATGAATCAAAGGCTGCCAGAATTGCAAATAACCTAATCTGATCTGACCTGACCCAACTTCACATCGCACCTGAAATCAACGCTTTAGCCAAAAGACGGTTTTTTAATCGTAAATAACCACCAGTTTTACGTGCTTAAAATCTGACCACTGAATCCTAATCCATAAATATTTCTTCATCGACCTCGGGTGATCTGTGAGCCAAATGATGTCTGTCTATATTTCGAGAAGCATCTGGTATAGGAATTGACCCACATAGTGATAAATATCAGTTTCACTTCAACCCAATGTTCACATTGCCCAATCAGTGTCAGCCCAATGTTCACATTGCGGACGGTCGATATTTCCACACCTCCAGGTCATGACGTTGACCTCTGATCGTCTCAAATGTCACCTTAACCCGCCTTTCTTTCGGGTCAGATCCTCACACCCGTCTCGGAGGGGGTCCTTTTGCGCCCCCTCTAAGTTCCAAACTAACGTTGCACGAAAACGAAAGTGGTGTCATCGGAAAGCGCTCGACGAGTATGGTCCGAAACCAACCCCAAAATTTTACACCCTCCCAAAAAATATGTGACGTCACTAGGGGGTCTATGCGATCACGACTGATATCATGTTTTTGGCTACGGGGAGTTCATTTTGGGGGATATTTTAAAAACATAAACATTATTTGGAATCAGAAAAGGAAGGCGAGATCGACGATGACCCTAAAAGTTGACCCCCCCCCCAAAAAAAGAAGATTTTTTTTACATTTTCCAAATTTAAATTTTTTATCAATTTTCTTTCATTTTACTCTTTATAATGGATAGAGCGAGTCGCAAAACGTTGTTTTCAGTCAGTTTGATCTCCTAGAAAAATGCTTACTTTAACCAGAATCTTCGATCTTAGCCCTAATGGGAAAATATTCAAAACTTATACGTCATCAAAAAAAAAAAATATCCAAAATTTCTCTAGTGCGTTTTGTTGCATCTCTAAAGATAAGCAAACGTTAAAAGTTTCATT